>CABFOV010004289.1:7181-29361 GCA_902141375.1 Timema poppense
CCTCTGATTCCTTCCCATACTCGCACATCGAGAGTTCAAAAGCCTTTAGCTGATTCTATTTTATATATGTAAATACACTCGACCTCTCGATAACGCCTGAAAGCACAGAGAAAAACATTGAAAGCGCAGGTGAATCTAAAAGTACGGACCACACGCTTTGTTTCCGAGCTTTTACGTTGTTTTGATATGTAAATTTTACATCTATTCCAGCTTATAAGGAAGGAAAAGGGGGGCTCGGGGGGAGAATTCTTTTACATAATCTTAATGGAGTATGACAAACTTTTGAGATTAGATTGCTAAGTTCGAAAGAGAAAAAACTCAAAAACATTTCTCTTCAAGCATAATAGTTTGTTTTTTTATATAAAATTCTTCTCTTTAGTTATGCTTTTAAAACACGAATTAGTAGTGGATTATTCTTATAAATATATTCAATCAAGTATAAATATACACCTCCATTTACCTTGAAAGATAAGTCTTACCTTGACATAATAAACCATAGCCCTATCATAGTGGAACTAAGGAAGGCAAGCTTTCAGGGTAGAGGGAAGAGGTATACAAATGTTATATATATATATTTAACATTTTTATGTACGCTTTATATGTATATATAACACTGACGTTTGTGAAAATAAGATTACTATTTTCACGACACGCTATTACGGTTATAGCCGCATATAAATATCAGATTATTTAAATTTAAAGATGACACCTGTACACGGGAATCGAACCCGGGACCTTTGGCTGAGTACGCCTTCAATATATTTTATATTATTATTATATTAGCTCATTGATTTTACACTAAACAAGGAATGGGAGAGAAGGGAGACTTTGTTGCAAAGTGAGTTAAGGAATTGTTTACGTATCACGTTTCGAAACATAATTAATTATTATCTAATTTAAACACCATTATCGTTGTTTCAAACCCAGTGCATATTCTACAATAAGTAGGCCTACTCTTTTTTTATAATTACTATTTATTCAAATCATTATTTATAGGTAAGGTTATGTTACGTCAACAAACAAAAAAAGCTTTAGATTCGGTCTTACTCTAACAAATACAATATTTTTTTGATAGGCTCATAACAGAAAATGTTAAGATATTTGAGAACTATCAGCGAGCTTTCTTCTTTACCTTGAGATAAGACGATTCGAAGTTTTTATCCTCTTTTTTATTGACATTACAAAGGATAGTTATAGGTGAAAGGCGACAGCTTAAACAGAAAATAGTTTTTTTGTTTGTTTTCTATAGCACCACGTCTTACTACCCGTTCGGGTTATACGCACTTACGCTAATGTGTAATGGTAGGGTGATTGTGAGATGAAATGGATGTGAGATGAAATGGAGGACCTACAGTTTAACGTGGAATCCAAACCACGGCGGAGGCCTGGCATTCCCCACATTCACAAGATTATATTAATTAAACCAATGTGTTAGGGGATTATTAAGTTTTAATTTAGATCTAGTGCAACCGCATTTGCGTGGAGGGAGAGTGGAAAACCGTCTTGGGGGGAAAACTACAGTGCACCCGATTGGGATCGAGCCCCGATCTTCCCGTCTCGATAGTCTAGTCCAGGGCTTCTCAACCCCCTCTGGTGGTCACGTAAATAGTATTGGGGGTCGCAGTACATTTGAAAAAAGAATCATAAATAATATGTAGCTAATCTCTCAACATGACAGTGATAAAAGTACTTTCTGTGTTGACTCATTCTTGGCAGTGAGACAGAGATAGATAGAAATACTAGCAGGTAGATTTCAAACCTCATCATCAGTACTAACCAGTTGAGTTTCACAACAGTTCACCAACTCGTGTCACTAAATAGTTTCGCCCGGTGCGGAATAGGGATGGGAAAAACTGTTCCTTTAGTGGAGCAGGAGCAATCTGTTACTGCTCCAACACTGGACCTGTTCCTCTTACCTGTTCCTCTTTGTCACAGACACTATATTCGTACCTACTCCCAGCCTAGTTTTTTTTAGCACCGCGTCTAATAACCGTTCGGGTTGTACGCATGTATGCCAATTACGTCAATGTGTTATGGATGCATAGGGTTGATTTTAGAGGAAGTGCATCTACATTTGTTTGGAATGAGAGTTGAAAACGTTTAGGAAAAATCTCCCTCAGTGCATCCAACCGGAATCGAACCTTAGTCTCCCTGTCATCGGCAGTCCATTCTAGTGCGAGAGTAAAGCCAGAGACCAGAGGTTGTCAACCTGTTTGATATCGTGGGTTTTATGGGGTTTTAAAAAATGTTTGGCTAATTTGAAAAAAAAGTAAAGCAAAAAAAGTAGAGCAAACAAAAAGTTCAATTTTACATTTCCCAATTAGTAATTAGTTATTAAGTCCATGTTTTGAACAAATTGTTTGTTTGCCAAATATTTTGTGGGCTAGATAAAATCAGTCAGTCAGTAGATTGCTGACCCTTGCATTAAGTCATTTGATCACCAAGTGGGTCCCTTCAATGTCACTCATCAACGTAACCATTTATTGTGAGAATACATCACATACTGTGCTTGTATTGTGGAAATAATGGTTTGTACTACGAAAGCTTTCCCCTTTAAAACTCATTTGTGACTCCCCAAACCAACTCTAAACTAGGCCTATTATCGATAAGTAAGGTTGCACTGGACCTGATATCTTGTGGCCTGTCAAGGAATGAAAGTTTCTCGCTGACCGAGGCGGTCGCCTTATGCCCGCCTGTTTATAAATTTGTATATTTCTGGTTAGTGTTCAAAAGAGCGATGTAAATACATATATATATTTTACTTAGTCAAAACACTAAACAAATTATGTATTTAGGTTATTTATACAAACGATTGATGTACACAACTTTTGAAGATGTATTTATGTTGACTTTTTTTATTTTCTTTAGAATATTTCACTAGTTTTTCTTGATCTGGAATCACTCAAGTGTGTAACCTACTTTTGTTATTATGTATGTTTAGGAACTATCAATAACAAACAAATGTAGGCCCCTACACTTTTTTACTACTCTAAAGAGTCACGCGCTTACATTATAATCTATATTTGGATCAACATAAATATTAAAACTATGTTTTAAAAAAAACACTTTGCTCTGGCATTTATCAACTAGTAAACGTTAATCTTCGAACTAAAGGGCGACTGCAGAGTTTAAAGGGAACGATTTTAATGTGCGTCTGTTATTTCAAGAAAATACGAACTCATTTAGTAAAAAGAGAGTATTTACACAGTTTTACCATTTAATTAAAACTGGCAAATATTTTAAAATAGAATCAATTTTTTTTTTCTGTCCCGTCTTACTGCCACTATGTATTATTACTACTCTATGTGTTAAGGATGAGGAAGGTTGAATTTAGAGGACGGGACATTTCTGTCAAGTGGTCCAATATTTTCAAAACTTTTGAACTTTACCTATTTGGATTTTTTTAAATATTTGGCTAACCTAATGAACCCCCATAAATAGTTTTTAAAAATCCAAATTTGTATCTGCAGCAGTTTTTTAAGTTAGGATCATAAAAAAACTTAATTTTCCACTGACACACAATTTACAAAATAAATTATTACAAGCTAGAAAAGAAATATAAGGTTAATGGGGAGGGGGGAGGAAATTGTAGCTTATTTAAAAGGCTTTATTAAAAGAATAGTATAGAAGATTAAAATTTCACTTTTAATAAATTTGACTATTGTGAATTTACGCCAATGGTGTTTAGAAGAAGAGAATTTGACCTTGATGAAGAAATATATGAAGCTGTCACGCAACCCAGTGCCTCAAGAAGAAAAACACAGGTGGGGGAGAATGATAAGCAATTTAACGTGATTATTTATTCAGTTCATTTTTTCTTTTATGCTTTACAGTTTTTTTTAAAGATCCTGACGTTTTACCGTTGTTGTTTTTTCCCCAAACACAAAAAATTCCATGTGTTTTTCAGGTACGTGGCATCCTTGTAGGCTAAATGTTATAAACGTTGGCCGAAACACTATATATTATAAAATATGATCTAAATGTAGGCCTATATCCGTAAGAAATTTAAGACTTCGCCAATCTTACCATTTTCGTCAAAATATGTTAATAGCTATAGTGGTTAGTAATACGCTAAATACAGAGAGAGAAAAATCGATGAGATAGAGAAGAAGTTCAGATTTTTTTAAATCCCCACATCCACCTGTTCATGTGATACGCATATATTATAATTACTCTAATGGGTAAAAATGAGGAAGGAATCATTTTAAAGGTAATCTATTCGTATTTGCGTGGAAAAAGGGTGGGCAACTATTTAAGAAAGAAAAAAACCTTCAGTAGACCCAACCGGGATTCGAACCCCAATCTCCCCGTCATCAGCAGGCCAGTCCAACACGAGAGTGACGCCTTAGACCGTTCGGCCACTGAAGTGGGGTTGTTTGGGTATTTATTTCGTCATTTTACTATACGTGAATTTGTGCAAAGCGATAGTAAGATCCTCATGGGTTTTCCATTTTAACGTTTTAATTTCCGAACTGAAGTTTGAAACCAAACATTATTTAGTATTTAAAAAAAAAATTCACATCCCTGTTGCATGAAACCAATCCTAAACGCCTTTATTTTCCGTTCACGAGTACATACCGACACGTGTACCCACATATATGTGAAGTGAAAACATATGCACTTGTGTGTGCAAGCACATGGCTCGACTAACATTCCATTCTCTTGAAAAACTTTTTTTTTTGTGGTTCACATCCTTCACAAGGGGGCCTTCAGCTACCAGCTCTTTTTAACAAGAGGATCAAAACAACACTTGTGAAACGACACAGTCGCATGGTGATTGAAAACATGTGTGCTTTCCACATACTCGTAAAAAACAACATACAATGAAAGTTTGCTACTTCAACGGTCTATGTACATGATAGTCCACCGATGTAAGCCAACAAATACAACGTGCATTTTCTGAACAAAGTAGTTATATCCGCGCATCACTTGCAAACCAGCTCGATTCTAGTGTAACTTGTTTCAGTGACCGCATCGCATGTTTTAAGGCCTAAGCTATGGCGTCAATCTCTCCATAGACTAGACTGACAATTACAAGGAGATCGGGGTTTGAATTCCGATCGGATGTATTGAGGTTTATTTACTAAATGTGTTTCCGTTTCCCCTCCACGCAAATGCGCATACACTTTCTCTAAATGTAACCTTCATAATCCCTGACTTATTAGCGTCATTTGCGTACAACCTGAAAAGGTAATAAAAAGCGGTGATAAAAAAAAAACATGAATCTAGTAGAGAGACCACATCAAATCCTCCACCCAAAAATGTATCTCTGTGAAAGAGGAATTTATAATTTCATCAATTATACGATTTTCCGCCATGCCGGGAATTGAGCTCGTAGCCCTTGGACACAGAAAAAGAAATAACAGATACATAGCCTCACGGGAGATTTGTCACGCCCCTCGAGTCCGGTAGAACTTAAATTATTATTATTATTATTATTATTATTAGCACCACGTCTTACTAGCCGTTCGGGTTATACGCTAACTATTTTAAACCTATCCTATTTTTTTAAACTTTAATTACTTGAGTGTGGGAATTTTAATTTACACCGGGAAAATACAAGTTTTTAAATTAATTCAAGTATATATTAATGATTTTAAATACATAGCATCAAATGGCTATTATAGACCTGCATTATTAGCCTTCCTCTATCAAATAGTCATGTTTTGATAGGGTCATAATTTGTGGGGATGTTTTTTACGCTTCTATATAAGATATCACACATTAAAAAACTTTATAACTAAAATTTAAACTAGTTAACTGGTTAGAACTTTCACCCTCATTTTGGTGAAAACAATATTTAAAATATTTAACCACTTCTTCAATAAATTGTTATTTCTAAATGTCTACAATTCTACTCAGTGCTCCTTAACAAATAATAGCAGTTGACAGCCAGTCCCTTAGTTTAAAAAAAAAAAAGTCCGTTGTGTTTCAAGTTTTCTTTGTAATGTGCAGTCAGAGTAAATTTATTAGTGTGGCAGGATTATGTTACTTAGGAGAGGTTTGGGTTGTAGAGACGGGGGAGGGTGCTACCTGAAGTTTGCCCGGTAACCGTCAGCCGACAGGTTAACTTGAGGAGCTCATATTTTGTATCTGCCTTCTGGTACATTTGAATTTAAAATGAGACGTTTAAAAAATGCTCTCTTTATTGCACTGTAGTCACTGGTGATCGCACCTAGCAATCCCAACGTTGAAGGAGTAAAGCCTCGAAAAGGAGTGCAACATTTTTTAACCTAGTGGCTGTGGCTCTGTACTTTCCTTCTCTGTGCCCTTGGATCAAAAGGAAGACACGCTACATACTGAGGTAAGGTGACGGACATGTGCACCAAAATTATACGGCATTTACCCGCGTCGATGGCCAAGTGGAATAGAGTGTCAAGCACATTTTAGTCAGATTTTCCGGTGACTCGAAGGTCGTTGTTTAGTATTTTATTTATTTAAGGTAATCAACGAGCCCTTTCTGAACCAATTAACAATCAGCACATAATAATTTCTATGAGTGAGAGCTAAAGATCCTACCAATTTTGCCAGGTAAAGATATTTTCACATACTTTCCAGGGTTCTTTCCCCATGCTTCAACTGACATGGGACAGACGGCTTTAAAGTCCGTTTAACGTAGGAATTGTTTTATGAAAGGCCTTTTTTCCTACCAGAAATCTATTATATAGTAGGATATTGGTAGGAAAAAAGACCTTTCAGAGAGTAATTCCTACCGTGAATGGAATATAATTATCCTCCGAAGGAAATTGTGCTAAGGTTTTTTATCGCTGAAGTAAAATCCGTCGATCTCGGCTGGGTTTGAACCCACGAACACTGAATCCTGAGACGAGTATTTTCCCGCAAGACCACCGAGATAAGCCGGTGTTTTAGCGTTCCTGTCAAGTGTAGTGAAGGATACCTTTCCCTAAATGATTTTTCACTCTCCCTCCACGCAAATTCAGGTGTATATCACCCCAATTATAACTTCATGTTACATTAGTATAAAAATTCATATAGTCCGGATAGGTAGCAGGACGAGGGAGGAGGGGGGGGGGGNGGAGGGGGGGGGGGCAAAATAAATTTTTTGTTTAATAAATAAAGATATGACGTTCAAATTCTCGAATCCTATGGTATTCAAGATTTGTAGGAATCTAAAAAAAAAAAAAGGAATTTGAATACAATTTGAAGTGATATAACAATTTTAATAAATTGGTAAAAGTGATTATAGAAACCTGTGTAGTTGGGAGAGTAACAAAATCACAAAAAATGACAATTGTATTAGGCTCTAATATATTAATTTACTAAAAAATAAAGCGTTATCTTCGTTGTTTATGACGCATGACATGATCAAACTTAAACCATTTTTTTTAATTTAATTTTAAATACATTCACTTTAACTAAAAAATTTAAAAATTCGAGGATTCAAATATGGATTCGAGATTAGAAAGAAAATTTCAGATTCGGAATCGAGAGATGTAGGATCCGACCCATCTATAAATTAAAAGCCCTTTTGGTGGTCTGTTAGCGACTCCAGCTAGAGCCTAATATATACCTAGGCAAACTACGGCCCGCGGGCCACCTCTTTAAGTGCGACCAGCGAACTACTGATAACATATTATACATTACCATATAATTTTCATATGATATGGAAAATAAACTAAGAGAAGCTTTTAATTTGAACACCAATGGCGTGACTGGGTTACATCAACCTGTAGCCCAGTAGTGAACATATCAGCCAGTACTAATGTACCTTTGCTCAGGGGACGCCCGAATGTACTAATCGTACATCCTTTCCGTGGAGACTCTTTCCATGTCTCGAGGAGATGAGAGGATAATGATAGTGAGTATGAGGGTGTCCAATCAGTGGAAACACAACAAAATTAACCCAAACCCTCGTGACCGCATGATCTAACGCGCTACGCTCGCAGTTGACTAAACTGCCGATGACGGGGAGGTACAGGTTCGAATGTCGGTCGGATGTACTGAGGGTAGTTTTACTAAAATGTTTTTTCACTCTTCCAAGTAAACGCGGGTACATTTCCTATAAATATAACCTTCTTAATCCCTAAATACAATAGCGTAATAAACGTATAACCCGAACGGATAGTAAGACGCGGTGCTTAGAAGAAGAAAAACTGGTATAGTTATCAGATAAGGAAATGGTACTGTACAGGCGTGCGGGTTTTTTTTATCGGAAATAAAACAGTTTCAAAACAAAACACTCATCACGGGGGAAAGAAAGGAACTGCGACGAACCGAAAAAATAAAAAACGAAAATATAAAAACTCTTTTTGTTCTTTGAGTTTTCTGTAATAACATTCATTTTACTAGACAATTTGCAAGCAAATGGAACGTTTTGTAAGTTTGATTGTAATTTGTTTTCTTTCAGTAGATTACATAAAACATTCTTTTTATATCTTATTATCTTTTTTTTTAAAGCAAACCTTTGATATTGTATTTGAAATTTTATAATAATGTCCGATCGTCTGTTATAGGTTTGTACCCAGAGTTTTTACAATTCTATCTTGTGGTCTACACCCCCTCATTGGTGGATATGCGGAAATAGGAACCAGTCTCGTATTGTATGGTTTGCCAGTGACAGGGAAGCTCGGTGTTTGTATCCCAACCGAGTAATTTGTCTTCTTTTATCTTTCCTCCTTTACCCAATGGCACTCTTAAGGTGGTTTAGAAGGGAACACCAGTTAAGATCTCCTTTATTTTAGTTTTGATGATAAAAAAACATTTTTGGTCAAAATAATCTTTGCTTAAGCACTGCGTCTTATTACCCGTTCAGCTTATATGCTTATGTATTAATTTTCTCTAATAATTTTAGGGAATAAGGTGATATTTATAAGAAATGTACTCGAAATTGCGTGGAAGTAGAATGGTAAACCATTTAGTAAAAAAACTCAATACAACCAACCCAGATTCGATCCTCAATATCCCCGCCACCGAAAGTCCGGTCTCCTGCGAGAGTAGCGCGTTAGACTGTGCGGCCAACGAAACGGGTTGCATCAATTTAATTTTCTGCACACAGTATTCCAGACATGTTTTCAAAAATGGAGAATGGGTCACTCACCGGGCATCGTGGACGATGTGCAATTTGACCAATAAATTATCTCTCGATTTAAAAAAAAAATCCTAGGCAAATTATGCGATGCTCGTTTATGTCCTAGCAGATATTTAAAAACGATTTAGCTAATGTAATTTAACTGAACGCATTTACTGAAAGAATGTTCTGTTTTATTTAAATTGGAAAATGACACCTGGACACGGGAATCGAAACCGGGATCTTTGGCTTAGTAGCTCCCGGGTTCAATTATCGTGTACAGGTGTCATTTTTCAATCTAAATAATATAATATTTAGTTGCAGCTATAAACGTAATTTGCAACTATAATAGCTTGGATGTTTAATATATCGATTTTTTTTCGTTATAAAATACGCAAAAATATGGACCATAGGTCACGTTCTCTTCCATTCCACTCCACCACATCAACCCCGACTCCACTGTCCCATAATCTAACACAACACCTCTCCTCAGAGCGAGCGAGGTGCCGTCTCGCGGCACACCTTCCAATCAGACAACAAGGTGTGACCTAGACGGCACACGCCTAAGTACTAATTACACTAATGGGTTAGGGATAAGGAAGAATTAATGTAGAGGAAATGCACCCGCACTTACGCGGAGGAAGCTTGGGAAAATAATCTAGAGAAGACCACCATTAGTGCACCTGACCGGGACCAAACCCCAATATTCCCGTCTTCAGCAGTCCAGCCCAACACCACCGAAGCGGGTCATCCCACTTAAATATACATTTCACTTTACTCATCCCTACCTCATTAGTGTAGATATTCAAATAGCACTAATGGGTAGTAAGACGTGGAGGGTGGAATAGCTTAAGCACGCGGGAACGGGGGAGGGGGGGAGGAATTATGGAGCAAGTTGCAAGTCTGAAACTCACGCCATTATAGAAACTTATGATATTCAATTTATTAGTAATTGGCTGGTAAACTATTGTATCGAAACATGACTACTTAAATCAAGGACGGAAGATACATAGAACCACTTAGCGGAATAATTGGTCAATTATCAATGACGGTAAACGCTTCAAAAATGACGTATATTACTACACAAAATAGTTTAAAGCTCCATTAAATTAAATTTAAATAAATGTGTTATTGTGTACGTATGATGTGCAAGTCAAACAACAAACCTAATGCTTAAAATTATATGTTTGGATATTAGAATATTCTTATGAAATCAATAGAAACATAATGAGATAATAATAATCTAGACAAACATAGTTGTCTGCATCCGACATTAACCATCTTCGGTAGAAAATAAAATATGTGTGTTGATCACAGTGGTCTTGGGGTGAATTGTTCGTCCCAGACGTGGACTAGACTGCCGGGGAGGGGGAGAACGAGGTTAAAATCTAGGTCAGGTGTACTAAGGGTAGTTTTCCCAGAATGCGTGTCCACTTCGTATTAATATAACCTTCCTAATCGCTAGAACTAATAACGTATAACCAAAAGGGTAGTAAGACGCGGTCTTGGTTAACTTTTCCCGGTTGTACAATATTGACTCTTAATACGAAAATTGGGCTGTATATTCCTGCTCGAGACTGAGAACTGTGTTTTATATGAGATGCAAGCCTCGTCGCTGAATTACCTCCAGTGCGAGGGTAAGTAAGTGGAGTTGTGCCTTGGGGGCATCCCCGTCGTTAAGTAATGGGAGTTCCGGTCCGCCATATGCAAAGTAGATAAAAGGGGCTGGATTTGGTCGGGACATACTCTATACTCTGGTCAAGTAACAGAGGCCTTCAACATCTACCGATGGCCTGCAACTTTTAACCGTAGGTACATGAGATAGTCGGTAGATCTACTTATAGCGCTAAGTAGTCATGAAGTGGATATGTCCGGCAGTAGGAGAACAAACAGGAGAGGAGTAAAATACAAATGCCAATACAATCTGTGTTGTAACTCCTACTAAATTATACCATCAGATTTTCTTTTTTTTTTCTTTGCGACAATGGTGTGAATATCGAGTTTTAAATCTTGTGACGGAAGTCACTTTCATAAATGTTGGCAGATAATTATGTACCCGTAAGCTGAGATCTTTCGTGTATTTTCTACACTTTCATGTGAGAAAACATACGTGTGAGCTTCCAAACATTGCACATATTAAGTGCGAATTTTTTTATGAATAATAATTATTTTATTATTATTTAGAACCGCGTCTTACGACCCTTTCGGGTGTATACGCTTCAAGTACTAATTACGCTAATGTATTAGGAATTGGAAAGGTTGAATTAGAGGAAGTGAACCTACATTTGCGTGGAGGGAGAGTGGAAAACCATTTAGGGACTGCCCCCCCAGTTTATCCAACCGAGATTCGAATCTCAATCTCCCCGTCCTCAGCAGTCGAGCTCAACACGATTAGCGCGTTAGCCAACTACGCCACCGAGACGGGTTTTAGGAATAATTGATTCCTATCATAGAAAAAAAGAACGAATTTGGTACACCAACCTCTTATTTATCAGATTTCCACCAAATATTCCTTATTCCAAAATGTTGTGCTCCTTCAAAGTATATAAAAAGAATAATAGATTCACATTGCAAGTTGGTTCTTCATTAGGTTCGCGGGGTCGTACAAAATGATTCAGAGGGCGCGAGTTTGATTGATATGCCTGGTCTAAGGCTTGATTCACACATTCAGCTGTCTGCTTGCTGTTAGCTCTACACTTAACCTGGTGTATTAAAGGGTCCTAAGGTTGTATGGGTTCTCTCTTCCCTTCCCCATAAATTCGGGTACATTTCCTCTTAATTCTACCTAGCGTCTTCACCCAGACCTAATTAGTATAAATATCCCGATCTCATGAAAGTATTGGAAGACATGGAGCACGAAAACATTTTCAAACGTTTTTAAAGTTCAAAACGATAGTAAGAGTAACGACAGGAAAGTTGGAGAATAGCACCCCTGGACGAGATGGTCGCGGCTCGTCTTGCACTCGTATCCGTTTCACACACCAACATGCACCGTGTGGTTCTGGGAACATCTCAGTGACGCAGTAGGTAGAGCTGGCACGGAGTCGCGTGTAGGACGTGGGGAGAGGTCATTGCTTCGAGTATTCACTGGGAGGATCCCTCGGAGAGGGTGGAGGTTTCAACCTTTCGCTAACTAAAGTCCGTTCACCGTAGGAATTGTTTTCTGAAAGGCTTTTTTGCCTACCAGAAATCTATTATATAGTTGGATATTGGTAGGAAAAAAGACCTTTCGGAGAGTAATTCCTACCGTGAATGGAGTATAGCTCGGTCGGTGGGGCAGGCTTGTCCAAGTGGTTGAAGAGAACTTAAGGCTAGGTGGTAAGAAAGACCGATTACAGATGTACAGTAGCCCCATGGCTTCTTTGATGCTGACTGACAGCTGACGGCTTTGAAAAGTTACCAGACCAAATTATGTATCCCTACGCCGAATCATATGATCTGCAAAAACATGTGTTTAGCAGCTGTCTCTTCTGACGGTAGAAATTTAGGTATATACCTAAATGTTGACTGTCAAAAGTCAGCTGTGAGCTGTCAGTCAGCACCAAAGAAGCCATAGGGCTACTGTAGATGGCAATGCTTTGAAAAAAAAATGAAGTATTTAACTTGCACTTTAAAAAAAACTGAACAATTTCACCAAAGATAAGTTTTAGGTCACACTGGGGATCAAATCCCGCCCTTGGCTCAATAGGTACACGAACTCCCTACTAGGCTAAGGTGTCGGGCAATCATCGAAACAAAAAAAGTTTGTGAGTTGAGTTTGTTCTAACGCCTAAATGTTTTCACGCCTAGTGTTGTTTTACCTAATTAGGTTAGCTTGTAAGTCATGTAAAAACGTAGTACATGTTTTAAAGCTGCACGTTTTATGCCTTAAATCTGTTTTATTGAATTATCTGCGAATTAAGCCACGAGCTTAAGGCAGCCTCCTTAGTCAGAGAGAAAGTATCACTATGTCGGGCCACACGGCTTAGAATACAATGGTTTGTGTCGTTTTCTGGAACTACTTCTTTATTCTGTCTAAGCTTATACTACCTTTCGCAACTAAATTACAACCATCTTTGGTAAACCTATGCGAACCTCCGAAATTTCTAATCCAAATCCGAATCTTATTAAGATTCGGATTAGATTCAAAATTTTGAATCTTTATAATGCAACATTCTTATTCGATTCGATGGATTTAGCTCAAAATTCGAATCTTTAATTTATATTTACTCGGCAAATTGATATAATCAGAGCGGATATCAGTTAAGTGGTGTGATCTTTTTTATATTACTTTCAATATAATTTGTTTTAGATTAGTGCTGTTTATTTATTATCTTTTTTTAATAAATCTAAAATGTATCTAAAATGTTTATCAATATTTTTTGGAAATTTTTATTATTGGATTGGATTCGGAAACTTAGCATACTAAAATACCATCATAGTGAGCCCAAAATAAATTAATCGATTCAGATCGGAACCTATTTTTAAAATAAAATATTTGGGCCATTTTTTTAAGCAAGGGATGGACTAGGATTTGATTCGATAAAATAAATTTAGCAAGAGATTTGAATGGGAATTAAATTTTTTTTAAATTAGGCATGCGATTCGATTCGACCAAGTTGGCCAAGATTCGGTTTCGTTTCGAAATTTAAAAAAAAACACAATGTCATGCTCGTAAGTTGTAAAGGAGAAAATAAAACTACGAAACTTCTTATTTCGAGGTAAAGAAGAAAGTTCGCTGCTAGTTCTTAAATATCTTAGCATTTTCTGTTGTGAACCTATCAAAATATTGCTATATTTGTTAGAGGGAGGATATATCTAGAGGCCTATTTTCATCAAGACTAGCCTCTAAGCACCACAAATTTGATTGAATAGTCGTTGAAAATGAGCTAATGTCATATTTTCACTCATTATTTCTATATTTAGTAAAACTCATAACCTTGTGGAAGTTTTCGACTTTATTTTGGCATGAACCATATCCGTAAATTACGTATCGTAGAATTAAATAATGTATTCGAGCTGAACGTCTATGTGGTAATTTCTCACTTATAGAGGCGGCCCCTTAAGTACTCCAGCTTATCGTTAATATTTTGATTTTTTATCGATTATTAGATAGCGTGGCTTGTCACTTGCCTCGTTTAGTGTTCCTCTTTCGCCACTGATTATCATCCCTACCTGGCCGCCATAATGACGCGAATAAAACGCCAGAAACACACATACACACGCGAACAATAACATAATGACCAATCTTTTCACACAGCCTTTGCCTGTCATTTCTTCATCAAGTCAACTTCTTGCGAGGACAAAAGTCAACGCTCATTACCAACCCCTTATTTTTTTTTTACTGATGAGGTTTTTTCATGTCATTCCATAGTAATTACTTAAATACTGAGGGTGCGTGTAAGCTTTTGTCACATTCATTCTAAATCGGTATGTTTCTCGCTATAGTTTTTTTTTTTAGCGCCGCGTCTTACTACCATGAAGAAAATTGAACGGTGATTACGTCTGAAAGGTTTTGTGTTTGTTTGATGGCAAACATATTACCCACATTGATTATTACCAAGCGGAATAAACTTTTGTCTAGTCTGGTTTACAGGTAACGGAAAGTTAAGAGGTTTAAATCCCGAGAGAGTGGACTGAAGTTTATATATATATTTAACCTTCAGTTCACCCTCTCAAGATTTAAATATACATACATGAATATATATTAAACTTCAATTCATTTTTTCAGGATATATATATATATATATATTAAACTTTAGTTCTCTCTCTCTCAGGAGTTTTATATATATATTAAACTTTAGTTCTCTCTCTCTCTCAGGATTTATATATATAACTTTAGTTCTCTCTCTCTCTCTCTCTCTCAGGATTTAAATATATATATTAAACTTTGGTTCACTCTCTCAGGATTTAAATATATATATTAAACTTTGGTTCACTCTATCAGGATTTAAATCTATATATGAATATATATTAGACTTCAGTTCACCCTCTCAGGATTTAACCCTATATATCAATATATTTAAAACTTCAATTCATTCTCTAAGGATTTAAACATAAGATATTTCCCCACTGTCCCTCTATGGAAATTCGAATACATTTTCTACAGACACCACCTTCCTCATCCCTACACCATTTGTGAAATTAAGGATAGGCCGAACGAATAGTAAGACGTGGTGGTTCATCTATTATTGTTTTCCAGTAACAGAAATATCGAGGTTCGAGTATCTGTTAGGTGTATTGAGGGTGTTTAAAAAAAAAAGCCTATCACTCCTTCAACGCCAATGTGGCTACATTTTCTCTGAATGTTACTTTTCTCATCTTTCATGCATTAATCTAGTCAGAATTGGAATCGGAATCATTGGAAAGTTAGATATTTTTTTGTCAAATTAATATAATTAAGTTTTGCTTGTAGAATAAACGCGTGAAAATTGTGACTTTCTCTAAATAAAATAGTGAATCCTATAACCTTTCGTTTTGTATCAAAAGCCTATTCGTTGGGTGTTGAACTTCACCCAGTGACTATGAGTTTTTTTTAACCAGACGTAGATTTATCAAGCTAAATGTTGTCAAATAAATAAAATCATATCAGATTTGAATTCTTGACATCTTAAAACATTTGTTTAAAAACCCCTCATTTAAAGACTATGCTAACATTTATTTTAACCCCGCCACCACCATCCTGACGGGGAAACCGGGTATACTGGGGGTGGATTTTGCTATATGGTTTTCTACTCTAACTCCATGCAAACGCGGGTACACTTAATATAAACTCAACCATAACTTTCCTTAACCCATTAGCGTGATTTGTACATATGCGTACAACCCGAACAGATAGTAAGATCCAATGTGATTTTTTTGTCAAGTTATGAAAAAATTTAATCTAGCAAGCCATTATTATAATTACTTGATTTACTCGTATAATTTTATGCTGTTTATTTATTTATTTTATTTAGCACCACGTCTTACTACTCGTTTGAGTTATACGTTTTATTCTATCTGTTGATAACATATTTTTATATATGTTTTTACAATCAAGATAGAACATTTTAAAAATCTAAAATCTATAATATTTTCAATAAACAAGTTTTACATGTTATTTTACTTAAGTACCAACTTCGATGTGAACTTAGTGACATTATTTTGTACTCGAATATGCGGCTTAGTGAGCCAAATAAAAATTAATGACCTTAAACAGAACGCACTTTATGGGCCAGTCAACCGACGGTCTATAAATGTGTCCTGAGACGCACATTAAGTTCGGTTATTGTCACGTTAAAGATCAACTAAAAAAAAAGAGAGAGAGAGAAGCTGTAGTCTATAACTTATGTGCGAAGATTCTGTGCGAAACGTGATCAGTTATATGAGGGGCTGGCTTCGTAAAAAATATATATTCAATTTGGCGACGCGACCTGACTTTAAGCATATTATTTTATTATATTCACGGAATTGAAATAAACTTTTTTTTTATGGAACGTGCTGTTCGAGCATCCAATTCTATAATCGCTGCCAACAGAAGAGCAACATTTTTTCACCCCCTCACCCCTCTTTTTTTTTTTTTACAAAAAGTGGGGATGAAAATAAAACTTTTTCACATCTTAACGGTAGAGTTTTAACGTGAGTTTACGTGTATGACCAAGACTAGTAGGGCCGGGATTCGATTCCCTGATGGGTGCACCGGGTGGTTTTCCTTCATTTGAGTAAATATTGGTGCATTTACTTTGATATCAGTTCCCTTTAATTGTCAAAACCAGTGGCGTATCCTGGGTCCAAGACTTGGAGTACATTAACCTCCACTCCACTCAACCTTCCATCAACAAGTACTATTTTGTTTTTAAATAGTAAAAGTTTGTGAGTTGTTAATGTGAAATACAAAATTTACAAAACAATAATTTTACCGGTTGTTTTCTATGGGTGTGAAACGTGGTCTCTTGCCTTACATGACATAAACAAATTTAGAATGTTCGAAAACAAAGTGATTAGGAATATATGTGGTCCAGAAAAGGATGGGGCTACTGGGGAGTGGCGGAGGTTACATAATTATGAGCTACATACCCTGTACTCATCAAAAGACATAGTTTGGAAGATCACGTCTAGTAGAATACGGTGGGTAGGATATACAGCGCGAATAGAAGAATCTAGAACCGTATTTACTATTTAGGGTATTGACTGGCATACCCAATGGGAAGAAACCATTGGGTAGATCTAAAGTCAGATGGGAGGATAACAGTAGAATAGGCCTTGAAGGTGTAATGAGGTGAACTAGATAAAACTGTCTCAAGATAGGTATATGTGGCGTATTTTTGTTAGTGCAGCACTGAACTGTCTAGTTCATAATGCCAGAGTAATAATTATTACTAAAGATAATATTGAGGACAAGCTAACATAACATATTCAAGGCCGTAGCCACCCAATAATTTCGAAGGTGGGGGGGGGGGGNTTCGGTGGTGGTGGTGGGTTCGGTGGGCACATCCCCCAATTCCCGGAAGATAGGAAAAATTCGAAATATTAAACACCTCTAGAAGCTCTCTGAAATGCTTTTTATGGTAACACAGCCTGCTAATTTGTACTTGTAACTTAATTTTAATATTGTTTGAACCATAAATAAAGCCATATATATTTTGTTCATAAAATTTCGGGGAGAGGGGGGTTGTTAACCCCCCTTGGTACGGCCTTGAACATATTAATAGTTTTAACACTAATCTTTGAATAGGCCTACTTTTTACTTAGAAAGGTTTTTTTTCCCAACAGTTCATTGATGACTTGATTTTAGTCACACGCGGCGGCGCCCAAATAAAACGACTCGTGTGGGCGGAACACGTGCTTTCTAGGGTGGGCGCGAACTGTCAAAGGGGAGTCTATCTCATCTCCCAGCGAGGACCTTGTCAAAGCACGACACAGGCTACCGCTTCTACCGCTGCCATGAAAACACGAGTGTGGAAAGCTTCGAAATCACTCAAAGCGAGCGATTATATTAGAAACCGTTGTTTGCGAGACTTTAATTACCTTTCGTCAAAACGAATACTCTCATATACCCGTACGTTTTTTAATGTATGTTTAAAATTATTTTGAATACTTTGGGCTTCGGTGCTAGCCTAGAATATGGTAGGCCTTTAGAGAAAACATTGTACGGATGTAAAAAGAACGAACACATCTTAGAGGTAAAGGGGGTAGAAAGGGGTAGATAAGAAGAACCGAGAGACACCGCAAATAATCGCAATTTACTTTTAAATCAACTGCCATCATCACAATTTGAAACCATAAGTAACTATTTTATGTGAAATGAACATTCTGAAACCATATGTAGGTATTATCTGTGAATTGAGCAATTTGAAACCATATGTAGGTGTTATCTGTGAATTTAAATTCCAAGAGATAGTACGTCACTCAAGCCCTTGTATCTCGTATACTATGAAGGAAATCAAATTAATCACGTCCACAGATAATCGGGAAAAAATGGCCTTTTCCTAAACTAATGGAGACATTAGTTCCACATGTGGCCACCCGCGACGCCACCAGTACAGGAGTTCGGTAACCTTCTCTCGCATTGACGCGAGGGGAGGGGGGGGGGTAACCGGTCCAGCACGCATGCGTGCTCTGTCTCATACAAACTATCTACCATTATTGAAAAAAAAAAAAACAACAACGAAAATAACACGCCTGAGACTATCATTATAAACTACGTACGGAATATTTAGACATTCCAATCGGTAGCCCGGCAGACATAAGAGAGAATGTTGATTGTATCGTTAATAAGAGAGAACAGCTCTATTGAAAGAAAACCCAACTAATATCTTTAGATATTTTTTTTGTTCAAACATTAGGAAGTTAATAGGCGATTTATGTTATAAAACCAAAAGTTTTTAACCTTTTAAATTTAAAAGTTGATGTAATCTTCTTTTTTTAAGATAAATAATGTATTAAAGTTATTAAAATACTGTATTTATAATAATACAAAAAAAGAAATTCTCGGACATAGAAAATTCAAGATTTTTCCCATAAAAATACACCTCCTTTACAAAACCTGTGGTTTGTCCGTGGTTAAAACGTATATCATTATGAGCAGAGGCGTGGCTCCATGAGGTGAAATGAGTTGGGGGGGGTAATACCCCCTCTCCCAAACCATAATATATTTCAGTTAATCCAAATTACGATAAATTAGTGAAGTGTCCATGTCCTCCGAAAATTAACTCAAAAGATTTTTTTAAATATTATTCATACTTTTATTTTGCATCGCGTCTTACTACCCGTCCGAATTATACGCCAATGTACTAATTACGCTATTGGTTTTAGGAAAGAGGAAGGCTATATTTATAGAATTTGCATAGAGGTAGAGTGGAAAACCATTTTGGGAAAATCTCAACACACCTGACCGAGAATCAAACCCCAATCTCCCCAGCATCAGCAATCTACTCTACATCGAGAGTAGCGCGTTAGACCATGCGACCACCGAAGCGGATTTATTTACACTATTTTTATATTGTATACCTGAATTATGTATTTATTATTATTATTAGCACCGCGTCTTGCTACCCGTTCGGGTTATACGCACTTACGCTAATGTGTAATGGTAGGGTGATTGTCAAATGAAATGGAGGACCTACAGTTTAACGTGGGATCCGAACCACGGTGGAGGCCTGGCATAATTATGTGTATAATTATAGGTTATTTGTATGTATGTATGTATGTATATATATATATATATATATATTTAAAATTTAGTAGGAATAAAAGTATCTTTAAGTTACAAAAGTTATTAAAATTAATCTTATATATTTATATAAGTCATGAGATGTACAGCTGTTACGTTTTATAGATAGTATCCATGCCTATAACGTACTTCGGTCGCCGTAGGGTCTAACGCGCTACTCTCGTGCTAGACTAGACTGCCTATGACGGGGAGTTCGAGGTTCGAATCTCAGTCGGGTGTATTGAGGGTTGTACACACTCCCTCCACACGAATGCGGGTACACTTTATCTAAATATAACCTTCCTAATCCCTAAAACCATTAGTGTAATTAGTACACAGACGTATAAACCAAACGGATAGTAAGATACGGTGTTTTAAAAAAAATGCAGCCTGAGATTATTTAAAATCACAATAGCCGGGATTCAAACCTAAAGCCCGATAAACACGTAAACTCCAGACACTGAAGGATATTATCAAAGACCCATGGAATTTTTATTTATGTTAAGGGTTTAAAACACTTTTGCACAAAAATAAAGTGTAGAGTGGGGGAAAAAAGGGCAAATCACAACCACTAGGCGTTATAAACGTGGATTCCGGGCCCAGTAATTGACTAACCAATTATTTTTTTTAAGGTGTGGGTGGGTAATTTGAGCAGTATCGAATTCCATTGTCATGCAAAACTTGTAAAGAGGGACGAAATAGATTCCACACAACAACAAAAACAAAAATTAGACCATCAACGGGAAATAGGGTTATCCTTGAACCCCATGAATATGTAATGAGGAAATCAAAACATGCAATTTCACAAACCAGTAATTACGAGCCATATAGAGAGACTGCACACTTAATTACACGCGCAATAGAACAGGCACTTTCGCGAGGGAAGAGAAGAACCATTTTGCAGGGGAAATAAATTTCATCGTTCCCAACTTGCGGGAGAGAAACAGTTTTACCAACTAATAAGCGAACTCCCCGTTCCACACATACACATACACACCTCCAAGAGTTCAACTTCCCACTTTGGAAAAATTGGAGACCTGTAGTTCGTAGACCAGAGTGAGGAAAGTAGTATAACACATAGGCGGAGTGTTTCTAGACCTCTAGGGAGACGGGCAGGTACAAGTTGATAAGTCAAGGAGTTGTGATACGCATCCCACTTATCGGAACAGTGTATGTACCCTAATTTGGGTAGGGCCACGAGTTGCCCCTCCGTCGTTAAGAAAGCGTTGGAGCATCGATAGATGATTCAAGCTATTTTGAAAGTTTTACAACTGACTAAAGTAGGATTAGGGATTAGGCGAAATGGGCACTGCTACCACGCGCGACGATTTCTCTCACAAGGTGTATTGGGCACTGCTATCTTGCACCACCATTTCTATCACAAGGTGGATTTATCACTGCTATCTTGCGTTAAGATTACCTTCTTTAGGTGGAGATGACGTAGGATACGTGAGAAAAGGTCAGTGTTACCTCGAATGTACTGTACGAGTACGGAGTTTCACCGCCCGTAGAACTCTGGTAGGAAGGAACTTGAAAACAAAAACTTTTTTTCCGTTAACATTACTCTTTTTTTTTAGCATCGCGTCTTAGTAACCTTTCGCGTTATACGCTTATGTACTAATTACGCTGATGGGTTTAGGGATTGGGGGTGCTATATTTAGGAGTGCACCATAGTTAGCGTGGAGGGAAAGTGGGGAAAACCACCATCAGTATTCCCGACCGATATTCGAACCTCAATCTCACCGCCAACACCAGTCTAGTCCACTGCCAGAGTTGCGCGTTAGACCAAACGACAACCGGAGCGGGTTACATTATACTTTCAATATTTGTTTTGTTTTATAGGTTTCTATACTATATATGCACAATAACGTAAAAATAGGTGAAAGTAATTTTAATGAATATAGTAACCTTCCTACCGTGTTTCTAGTATAGTAGAATAACATTAAGGGTTGGGGAAGGAGGTCTGTAAGGGATTAAGGGAGGGTAATTAGATACAGATACCTCTTCCCCTCCCCCCCCGCCCCCCCTAAACATACTCAGCGAAAAACACGCGATTTATCACAGATTCATGGCTCCGGCCGGCTTGATTGACGCCATACATGCGTCAGACACATTTTAGAAGGCGTGCAAGACGAACTGACAGCGAATTTCTGAAAGTTTCTCTATCTAGCCAACCCACGTGTTACCCAACCCTCGGTGCCACGGCAAATACTTCCAGCTAAAAACAGTTTCCTTTTACAACTGGTTAGATTGATTTCGCGGAAACATATTTAACACAGATATAGTTTCAACACTCCTGGATGCCCCATAAAGGTAGGGCTACACGGACCGGCGCGGATGAATCATCGAGAGAGCATTGCTACGCACTTTTGCGGTGCGGTGCGGTCCGCCCGTGTAGCCATACCTTTAACGACGTTACCTACCTGTGAATAGAGGTAACAATCATCATAAATACTTGTATAATTCTAAAAAAAAAAAAAAAA
>CABFOV010004289.1:29515-40316 GCA_902141375.1 Timema poppense
AAAAAAAAAAAAAAGTACACTGTTACAAAATTTAATTGTTTATCTAGGAAATAGTTTTTAATCGTCTACAACTCAGACTATTTGGTTTATTCACTTAAATAGCCAATAGGAATCTTCCTGCAAGAATGTATTATTATTATTAGCACCGCGTCTTACTACCCGTTCGGATTATACGCACTTACGCTAATGTGTAATGGTACGGTGATTGTGAGAAGAAATGGAGGACATACAGTTTAACGTGGAATCCGAACCACGGTGGAGGCCTGGAATTACACACATTCACAAGATGTCTTGTCAGAGGTGAAGGAAGGGTTTGGTAATCAGAAGAAGGGTTTGGTAATCAGATAAATCTGTGCCGGGACCAAGGGTTGAACCCCGGCCGCCAGCACAGAAGTCTGACACCTTACCAATAGACCGCCAGGTCACCCTGCAAGAATGTAGATTAAATAAGTTCGTGGTAGTATATGTTTATCTAGAATAGATAAATATAAAAAGTTAATTATGAAATAAACGTTAATGAGTATATAGAGTGTGTATATTCGTCAGAGGAAGAGGGTAAGTGTTATCAGTAAATAAACAAGAGGACTCGCAGGGTGAAATGATAATTTTCTTTTCTTTCTTTCTAATTTTTGAATTGGTATCTAAGTGCGTCAATATAAGTTGCAACTAACTCCCTTTGCAAAATAGTTTCGAAATCACCAAGAAGACAACGACGTTAGTAAAGGCGCACACACTGTAACGTATCAGATCGGCTTTTTAAGGTGGACGGGAACTAGTTTTAAGGCCAGTATTTATGTGTGTTTATTTAATAAAAGATTACTTAAACAAAAAATAAAATATCACTTAAGTAGAAAAACGTTTAGTTTAATTTTCTACACATAGTAATCTAAATATATCTTTAAAATAATAGACTGTAGCTGTGTTTTTACCATCCTCTCCGAACGCTAATGCGGGTGCATTTTTCTCAGTTATCCTTTCGATTCTTATCTATTAATGCAGTTTACTTATATATAACTCTGACGTTAAATTTAATAATTCAAACAATCGTGATAGATGCAATTTTGTATTTAGTACAAGTTTCCCTATTTAATTAGACAGGACATACTTCAATGGCCAGATGGTCTAAGGCATCACGCTCGCAACAGACTGGACTGACGATGACGGGGAGATCGGGGTCTGAATGCCAGTCGGGTGTACTGAGGGAGGTTGTCCTCGAATGGTTTTAAACTGACTCTCTACGCAAGTGCTGGTATATTTTCTGTGAATTCAATCTTCCTCGTGTCTGACAGAGTAATGTAGTACAAATGCTTACAAATCTCTTACAGGTAGTGGGACGCAGTGCTAAAAGCTTGATGGTAAAATTAAACACGGAAATAAAAGTGTACGTGTGAACGGGACAAAGAACCAAACTCTCCAGTCCTCGAAGTGACGATAGACACCGTAACACACGGAGGAGCTGGAGGAGCGTGTTCCGTGTCTCGGGGTCGTGGATTCTGTGCGTGCCGAAATGTACCGCGGGGACATCAAACTGTCACGACTGCTCCGTCAAGCAACCTTGTTGACGGTCAACGAATACTTGGGACCAAATCGAGGATAGGCTGCCAACAAGGTTCTGGAGCAGGCGTGTCGAACTTGCGCCCCTCGGACCTTAACATGAACCCAGACAGTCCTATTTCCATAGGAGGAGCCTTAAACGACTACTAGAAATGTTATCTTGTCTATTTTCACGTATTCATACGTCTAGCCGTGTGATATTCCGCTTTCACTTTGGATAGATAATTTCAATACCTGTCCGCTTCGGTGGCTACATGGTCTAAGGCATCATTCTCTAAAGAGACTATATTATTATTATTAGCACCGCGTCTTACTACCCGTTCGGGTTATACGCACTTACGCTAATGTGTAATGGTAGGGTGATTGTGAGATGAAATGGAGGACCTACAGTTTAACGTGGAATCCGAACCACGGTGGAGGCCTGGCATTCCCCACATTCACAAGATGTCTTGTCAGAGGTGAAGGACGGGTTTGGTAATCAGATAAATCTTTGCCGGGACCGAGGATTGAACCCCGGCCGCCAGCATAGAAGTCTGACACCTTACCCCTAGACCGCCAGGTCACCGACTAAAGAGACTATAGATTGTCGTCTGTCGATGACGGGGATATCAGGGTTCGAATTCCGGTAGGGTGTACTTAGGGTGGTTTGTCCAAAATGGGGTCTCTAAGCAAATTCGGGTAAATTTCCTCATAGTTCAACCTTTCTCATCACCGACTCACTAATGTAATTGGTGCATATGCGTACAACCTGAACAGGTAATAATACGCGGCGCTAAAAATAAAAAATAATCGAAATCTATAAAACCTTACTAACCGACCTAAATTAGGTTAATAATATACAAGTCATATGGTCCAAAAATGCACATTGAGGCGAAATTGTATCAATTGCAAATTAATTGACGTATGTTTGGAGTTTTTATAACTAAACCATTTTTTGTTCAAATTAAATCAAATAATTCTCCAGTAAAAACAAAAAGTTTAATTGTATTCGTATGGTTACTGACCTCAATAGTTGACAACGGTGTCCTGGAATTTAATGTCAACGTTTTCTATAAATTTAAAAAGTTTCTCATCTAATGTCGCTATGATCATGAGCTCATGACAACCTGTTGAAGTCACCATGTGAAGAAAATTAAACTCTATTTCTACTGAAGCAATATTTTATGTATTTTAGCCAATAAAATATGTCGCTATAAAAAGTGTAAAACAATGGCCTTTCATCGCGTCCCCTTTCCCAGCCCAACTTAACAGCCGTTCCTTTCCATCCCACCATAAATCCCTAGGTCCCATTTTACTTTCCCGGTCCTTCCCCAAGAAAAGCGCGATGGATGGAGTCAGCAGTTTGTAAGGATCGAGTCAGCCATTTGTAGATTTCCTTTTCTTCCCCAAGAGCGATGGATTGAGAGTCGGCAGTTTGTAGAACAGCCTGTACCTTGAAATAAATCTCTCCCGAGTAAACAAACACCTAGTAAAGTTTCTTGAGGCCGCCACTTGGATTACTCTCTCTACCCCCTCGCGTCTCCTTCAGGATTACAGACACCTTTACTTGGCTGGGGATTTCTGATGTACACTCTGTGACATGAGCAAGGCGACACAAGACAATACTGCCTATCGACGCTTCACTATCATTCTGGTCCCATAGAATAGGATCAAAATGTGACGTTTAAGGAAACGCACCGGGCAAATTTGCTACTATTTTCTTACTACAGTAGCCCCATGGCTTCTTTGGTGCTGACTGACAGCTGCTATACACATGTTTTTGCAGATCATTTGATTCGGCGTAGGGATACATAATTTGGTCTGGTAACTTTTTTAAGCTGCCAGTCAGCACCAAAGAAGGCATGAGGCTACTGTACCTAATTCCCTGTGTTTTGCAGGTTTTCCAGACGGAATTACCATTTTTTATCGGCAACTTAGATTGAAGAAAAGAGTAATAAATATTTCAATTTTCATCGAACTAACTAGTGTGAAATAATGTAACATATTTAAGATAGGATATATTTAAAATTGATTGGGAAATACGTATTTTGTCGCTTCACAATCCTTGTTTAAGAGGTAACTAATAAGACACGATACGTTTGAACCAACGTGGTTAATTCTTCAGCTAACCCACTACGGTGGCCGCATAGTTTAAGGCACTAATCTCGCAGTAGACTACTCTGTCGATAACGGGGAGATTGAGGTTCGAATCTCGGTCTGGTGTATTGAGGCTGGCTTTTCCCAAAATAGTTTGCCACTTTACCTCCACGCAAATGCAGCTACACTTCCTGTAAATAATATAGCCTTCCTAATCCCTAAAACCATCAGCGTAATTAGTACATAATAAGCGTATGGTCTTAACGTGTAGTAAGAGGCGGTGCTTAAAAAATATATAATTCTTAGTGCACATTTTTTTTTCGTCTATCCAAAGGAAGATTTCAGTTAAATCTTCCCAATTAGCCAATATTAGGTATATTTACTAGATTTTGCGAAATTTCAAGTGTTTTCTCGTTTCTCCAGATGCGTGTCAACACGGACCAGCACTCGCCTGGAGCTGGACAAGGAAAATCAAACACAACACCCAATTAAGGTGTTTGTCCTACTGAGGTGCTTGTGCATTGTCAAAGTGTAACGCCATGTCCGGTCGTCGCCATAGTAACACTTTTCAGTAGATTTTCTCGACAAAGTGATAATTTATTATTAATAAAACCAGGTGACACGTCGTGTACCTCCTGTAATCTCTCACATGCCAGAGGTTAAACGATTTATTTTAAATACATTTACGAAACAAATTAAACATCAACATAACCTTTTTAACATGTAACAACAATTTGAAGATTTTTTTTTTGTTAACTATTGCAAAAACATACAGTAAAAAATATTATAAAGGTTTATATGTTCATAATGACAACGACATCGCAATGGATTCTGTATTTCATGCATTTTAATGGAGTCTATGTTCCTAATAACAGTGGAACTCTATTGGCGCCTTATGTTCCTGATAACAACGGCATTGTAATGGATTCTGTGTTAATAGAGGCAACAAAGAAGCTCAGTGAGAGAAGTTTCGTTGCCGCCCATCAATATTACAAACCCGATCAAAGTTTGTACTTACCCTCTGTGAGCACGTGCGCCCCCATTTGACACGACTCGCGCATACAAAGCACCGCTGGTAAGACCGCGACGAGGGGGGGATGGAGCCATTAAATAATGGGAGGGAATGACAAAGTTTCACAGTCCGGGCGATACAGTGTTTTAGAAGCTATTAGCATCCTCACTATAATTATTGTTGTGTAACTTAGTATTGAGGAGCGTTAGATCTAATTCTAACGCGTCTTAGAAGTCGTTCGGGCTACACGCATACATTAATCACGTTAATGGAGTAAGGTTAAGGAAGGAAGAATGTTAAAGCAAATATACTCGCATTCGCATGGAGGGAGAAAGGGGAAACGATTTAAGGGAAGGGGAACTCCCTTTGACCACCAGAGCGGAATTCGAGACTAGGTCTCGTCAGCATCAATTCTATCCATTGCAGACATGACATTTTAGACCACGTGAACATTGGTGCAGATACGTACTGTCGTTAGATCTACATTGTTTGTACACCATTTTCTCAAAAAGATTTTATTATTTCACCAAAAAAAAATCTTCCAAGACTCCACTCGATGAAAACGCTGAACCAAACGAAATTCCGCTAAGCAGTTCTGTATAAATCGTCTAGGATATAAAGACGGCGGGAAGGTGCCATTTTCCCCCCGGCACGGACTTCTCAAGACGGGCGTAAGTCCCCATCGGGTGAAGGAGCGCCGTCAGTCAACCCCCTGAGTGACAGAGAGGGGCGGTCGCCGCAAGATTACAGTTACAGAGTAGCTCGCTCACTCCGCTACCTCGCGGGCGACAGCGGTCTGATCAGACGCGTCAGCTACAGGACGACGATAAACATCACAGAGAGGTGCTTTTTAACCCCAGAGGTTGGTGAATGAATCTCTTCATGAGTCCTGGGGGACAATGCTCCGAGCTTCTCCTATATTTCAAACATTACGGCGATGAATCTTACAATTGAAGCTTACGGGGAGGGGGGGAAGTCAAGTTTTAAATCAAATTGAATTAGTGCTGCCATCTAATAGACAATCATGATACATTTCTAAATTGAGTTAGTGTTGCCATCTGTTAGACAATCATGATACCTTTTTAAATTGAGTTAGTGCTGCCATCTATTAACCAATCATGATACCTTTCTAAATTGAGTTAGTGCTGCCATCTGTTAGACAATCATGAAACCTTTCTAAATTGAGTTAGTTCTGCCATCTGTTAGACAATCATGATACCTTTCTAAATTGAATTAGTGCTGCCATCTAATAGACAACCATGATACCTTTCTAAATTGAGTTAGTATGTTAGACAATGAGACTTTTCTCATGTACTTTAGATTATGGTTAAAAGAGGAATACGTCATATTTATTAATTAAAAAAAGTATTCGCTATGTATGATCCGAGCGTAATCTTGTGTCTAACTAATATACTGGTTAAACGACAGCGAGATGGGTTCCTATTATGGCCATCTTGAAACTTCTAATAATAACTTTTATCTGTGTATTTAGCATTATATCTTAGAAACGAGAGGAAGAATAACATTAGTTTCTCTCGATTCATATCAACACAGCCATTAGCTGTCAAAAACTGTTTTGGAAGTTACGGAACTGTCGCGTGAATGGAATGTTGTTCTATTTACAGCGTGGTAGACATGTTTGCGTCAGGCCTTGCGGAAAGGGGGTGGAAAATACAGACAGAAAACAGAAAACTTTAACAGGATTCGGCAGTCGGTATTTGAGAATGTCTTTCCAGTTGTTGGGTTCTTAACTTAAGAGATCGGCACTCTAAAGAGGCGCTTATGTGGTATTTTATACGCATCACGCTTTATCCAATACGGTCTGATGCCACTCAAGTTCAGAAGTCTGTCAATTGCTAAAACTTCAAATATAAATCAAAAATAGGTTTAGAAAAATTCAATTCCTCGTGGAGTTTGATCGATGTCACAGCAAAAAGGATGCGTCAATTTCAATACCTTTTTTTAAATATTGGCTTGTAAAAACCAAAATTTATTAGGAGGTTTGTAAACATTTTTAATAATTTTTGTTAGTTTTTATTTTATTTATCTATTTATTTATTTTGCAGCACGTCTTACTAACCGTTCGGGTTACACGCTTTAGTACTAATTGCGATAATGGGTTAGGAATGATAACGGTTAGATTTAGAGGAAGTGAACCCACATTTGCGTGGAAGGAGAGTGGAAAACCATTTAAGAAACACACATAACCCCCTTTCAGTTCACCCGACTGAGATTAGAACCTCTATCTCCCTGTCCTCAGCAGTCTAGCTCAACGCGAAACTAGCCCCTTAGCTAACTACGCCACCGAGGCGGGTTGTTAATGTATAATCTGTGGCATAAAAATGTAAATATACAAACTAGAGAAATAAGGACTCGCGGCCCACGGATGTGTATAGTCTGGATATCATCGTTGAAACAACCTTAGTATTATCTCGTTTTCGTGTGGTCAATCCCCCCCTCAAATATAAGACAAGTTTGGCAACGCTGGTTAGTCGAGGTTGCCAGAAGCTCCTTCTTACCCCAACACACCACCTTCAGACATAAATGAGAGCGAGGAGATTTGGCAATGCAATTGACTGCAAGAAAGCAAATATGAGGTTCTCTCCATAAGACCTGCAGTTACCTCAGAGGGGAAGTTGAGTGTAGCAAGTCTTGCCTTGACGGACCATATTATGGCACTATCTTATAAGCTGCGCCGATAATGCAGAGTAGACTTGTTACCTTACAGGTTAAACGAGGGGTTCCTACATCAGTGTTTGTGCGGGGTACCGCGTGTTACTCCTGTTCAACGGGTGCTGAGGTCGTGTGTAACATTATGAGCGTTAAAAAAAACATTGACGAGCGCTCCCGGAGAGCAAACTAACGAGGTTATATTCCGGCGATAAGGTTTACGAAATATTCAAGTATAACACCTTTTAGTAGTCGTAAGCAGGTTTTATAAGATGTCATCAACTGTATCGGAAAAAAATATGCTTCATCACAAACAATGAATTTAATTAAATGCAAGGTGAGCTGGTGGTCTAGGGGTAAGATGTCGGACTTCTATGCTGGGGGTCCGGGGTTCAATCAACGGTCCCGACACAGATTTATCTGATTAATAAACCCTTCCTTCACCTCTGACAAGACGTGTATTAATCACAACTTGTGAATGTGTAAAATGCCAGGCCTCCACCGTGGTTCGGATACCCACGTTAAACTGTAGGTCCTCCATTTAATCTCGCAATCACCCTACCATTACACATTAGCCTAAGTTCGTATAACCCGAACGGGTAGTAAGACGTGATAATAATATTCAAAACATGTACAATTTGACTACTCGGTTACAGCTTCCTCCAACGAAAATGATAAAAAAAATACTATTGAAAATGTAAAACAATTTCACTGACATTTGACCATCCATTTTCACAAGTTACAACAAGCACACACCGTCAAGAAAAGGTTTAATCTACAGTAAGAGCGGGCAAACTCAAATTCGTCAAACTTTTATGGCAAATTCCCAACTTGCGAGTTAGACTGTACCTAGAGTTCACACGGACATCCTGTATTCCAACTTGCGAGTCAGCCTGTACCTAGAGTCCACGCGGACACCCAGAAGGTCCAGAGAGAAAGGACGGATTTGTCACGGCATGTAGCATTGTGTGCAATTTATAAAGGTGAAAAAGGAACGCAAGGCTAATAACAACTGTCGGATTACTTGGAACTGGGCCTTTTTGTACTCGAATGGTAACGACACACGATTGCTTCCAGCTTTGCGGGAAAAGGATTTACCGGCCCTTTTTTTCTAAATTACTTTTGTAAGCTTTAACAAAAGAATTATATATTGCGTCTACAACCCGAGAGACATTCGTAATGTGCCACCTCATCCACAGCCCAGCTGATTAGTATCACCCACCCGCACTATCTGGGAGAAAGAATATACATACTTGGGAAGTCTTGAAAGTGGGGTGGTTTCCTGTTGCTTTCCGAACTGAGTTTCTACAAGCTAGCGAGAAAGATCCTACATTTTTTTCCCTTAAGGGCGTCTAATACACCGCACCTTCCAAGGATGTTTTACATGCCTTAATCGACATGGGACCGACGGCTTTACTTTCCATCCTAAATAAATTGTGCTACGGAATATTATCAATCGGTAAAAATTCGTCGAACTTAGCCGTGTATGGATTTTAAAAAAGGCCTAATTTAAGAAGGGGTAAGGGCACCTTTCAGTTTTGAAAAAAGTTTAGAACTACTCACATGAGCGTGGGTAGAGTATGGGAAAATTGCATGTAGAAAACGCCACCTAACGCATTTTCAAGACAAGACTCGAGATCCGTCCACCCACCACAAACAGACAGAAATTAAACCGTAATGCGAATCGACCCTTATTTTGATCAACCTTACCCGCTGGTCACGAGGTCTAAGACGTAAAGTTCTCAAGATACTGGCTTGTTAGTGACAAGGAAGTCACGGTTCAAATCTCGATCGTGTCCACTGATTGGGGAAAAGGGGGTTTCCATACATGGTTTAGTTATGTGATTTTACCACTAATTCACGCTAATGCGGGTGTATTTACTAAAAAAAATACCATACACATTCATACCACATAAATTAAACCATTAAATAACCCTGGTATATAAATGAATAAACAACAAGTTTAGCCGTTATCTTAGCTGATACAAAGTTCGCATTTTAATAAATATAATATTCTACCTTATGCCCGATAACGTATGTCATAAACGTGGAAAACCATATGGTCTAGAAATATATATTAATAAAATTAAGAGTTTATCTGTTGGTCATGAACAATGCGCGATATCTACCTACAGAGGGCTGAAATTTCAAAATTATTAGCCCCTGCTCACGAAAATGTGCAGCCAGAAGCAGGAACTTTAAATTTTGACTAGATTTAATTTTCGAATTAATTAAAAACTGTTTCGGAAGAAAAAAAATGAAGATATTTTTTTCCCTGTCAGTTTGAAGTAAACAACTTAGCTCAAATTATAGTTTCCTTGTACATATTAGAACGTAAATGAGTCCAAGCATTCAAAGCAAGAACCCAAAGAGAACATTAAATATTTCTACATAGATGCTAACTGATAAATTTAAATCCAAACTATGTTAGATAAACTACACAAATGACAAATAAAAAGATAATCGAATTTCGTAAGCAATCTATTGAAATATTAGCACGCCATGTACTTTTATTTTAACCTAATTATTTTCTCCAGCGCTTGTTTATTTTCAAAGTCGTGAAAAAAAGACTTCCTACTAGGAAAATTGTAAAATATAAAATTGTACGGATGGTATTCAAATCTAAAGGTTTGTGAAAGAAAAACTAGGTGGAAAAATTATTATTTAGTGCTAGCATTTTATTTTGAATCAACTATCGACAGAGATTTTAAAAAAAGAAGACACATTTGCTTTGTGACCATAAATATAAAACAAAAGTAATGAACCCAATTATCAAAAAATGCTTGAAATAAACATTTTAACACAATAAGCATAAAAATCCATACCCGCTTTAGTGACCACGTGGTCTAACTACTGTCACAATATACTAGACTGCCGATGCCGATGATGAAAATATCGAGGTTCGAATCTCGGTTGGGTGTACTGAGGCTGGCTTTACCAAAGTGGATTTCCACTCTACCTTCACGCAAATGAGAGTACATTTTCTATAAATATAACTTTCCCAAAATCCCTATAAACACTGGCGTAATTAGTAGATAAGTGTATAAACCGAACGGGTAGAGTAAGACGCGGTGCTAAAAATAAAGGTAATTTTTAGTTTTTTTCTGTTCCTAATAATAATAATAATAATCTTAAACAATGAACTGTTTCGTTTGTTACTAAACACAGCCTCAAGTAAGTTCTGCGTGCACATATGTTTCTAATAATTAACATTTTGTAGCGATGAATATAATACCAAGTTTTATTTCTCCAGCCCTGGGAATAGTTTTAGATTCGTTTATATCAAGCACAGTGTACGGTGGGTATTACACATCAGGGGTGAATGCAGCTTCATTACAAAAGAAAACGCCCCTTTCCTAGCAAATTCAACACACACACAGACTCTTAGTTCAAGAACAAAAAGCTGACTTCCAAGAAAACTTCGTCCGACCGCACAAGTTTTGCATGCTGGGAAACCGCAAGTATAGAAGGTTAGAAGATGAAGCGGGG
>CABFOV010004290.1:0-39830 GCA_902141375.1 Timema poppense
GGGTCATCCATAATCACTTATGTTCTGAATGTTTTAACCCTTAACCCCCTCCCCAATGTAACACCAAGAAGCTATTGTGCCTCCTAGCCATCACCTCTCTAATCTGTGTTACGTAAATTTTCACATCAAGAGTGAAAGTATTTATTTCATAGGGAAGCTTTTGCGACAATAAAAGCGGAACTCCAATTTAATAAAACTCAGAAGCCTTTCACCGAGAGTTATATTATTTTTAGCACCACGTCTTACTACCCTATTGGGTTATACGCCTATGTACTAGTTACACTGTGTTATTTATTAGGAAGGTTGAATTGAAAGGAAATGTATCCGCATTTGCATGGAGGGAGAGTGGAAGACTACTCAAGCAGAATCAAGTCCTTATCTCCCCGTCTTCAGCAGTTTAGTCTATTTCAAGAGTAGCGCCTTAGACTATGGGGCCACCGAAGTGAGTTGGAAGCTATCTATGATTATGTTTATCGGCAGCGTGGGACTTGCAATCGGTGGGATTTGTGGACGCCAAAAATAACGTCATGGATTTTTTTTTCATCATATTAAAGTTCGTAAAACTAAGGACGCTTCAATGCGGATTATATTTTGGAACGTTATTTTTATCTGCGACTTGAAGTTGGAGCGTGGCAATGCACTAACATTCGAAATGCCTAATTTTGATGCTTCATTCTCCTTTAACCTAGCCTAAGCTTACCTAAACTAACCAACCCAACCTCAATCCTAGAAATTGACATTATACGAGTGTATGGTCGAGAATCCTAGAGCTAGGCCTTGCACCAGTTAGTAAGACAAGGAAATTCAACTAATAAGCAAAATGTGAGATGCTTTGTACCTGCTTCCACCTAAGCATGTTTAAGATGGGTGGCTTATCATCATGGAGAATGCTCTATTCTACTAAAACATGCCACAGCAGCGAATCCCACAGAAAAGGCCTGTCCGCAAATCCCACGGACGCAAGTCCCATGCTATCTGTTTATTAAAGGTTAAATCTTTCAAAACATGGGGTTTTAAACATTAGTATTTAAGTATAAGATCTGTGCTACATATTAATGGGATGTACCCCATGCAACATCATGTAATAATATTTAGCACTACGTCTTACTACCCGTTAGGCCTATAGGCTTAAGTACTAATTACGTTAATGGGTTAGGAAATGGGAAGGTTGAATATAGAGGAAGTAAACCCGCACTTGCGTGGAGGGAGAGTGGAAAACCATTTAGTAAAAGCTACCCCCAATGTACTCGACCGATATTATAACCTTGATCTCCCCACCCTCGACAGTCTAGCTCAACACGAAACCAGCACGTTAGCTAGCTACGCCACCGAGGAGGTTACGTAACATCATGCAGACATTAGAGTTTACCCCTATTCTTTCACAACAGCGTTACGGTGTTTATGGATGACCCTTATGAGCCTGACGCCTTAGAGATAGTGACCAAAGTTTCAGATACAAGACCTAAAAATCAAGTTTGTAGAAAGCTCCACAAAGTCCATTTCTGTGGAAAGGTAGTTTTAATACAGGTGGAAAGATCTCTAATTTTACCATAATAATATCCTATTGATTTTTCTCCGCTGTAGCAGACCCACCTGGTTAGTAACCACAAGTAATTTCCTGACATTGGGAAAGAGATGAGGAAGTTAAAAATAAGAGGAGGTATACCTACGTTTGCGTGGAGGGAGAGTGGGAAGACATTTAGGTAAAACATATTAGGCTGGTACTCAAATTACGACTCTACGTCATAAACAAATCAGACCAGATCAGCCTTTTCCCGTGAATCCATCAGTGTGGTTAACAAACATGTTCGTTTAATTTTTATAGTGTAACTATCATAGAAACAATATAATACAGTTAGATCCAGTTTATTTATGCTCTCGGAGATATATAATTAGCACACATGTATTAAATGTACTATACGTTATTTATTATTAAGGATTTAAGGTTAATAAAAGGCGCTGGCCTTAACTTCACCAAAATAATGACGACACTATTATTATTACTATTCTTATTAAATCGTAATTACATATTTAAGGCTATTAATGTTATAATATACTATAAACTACTATTATTAATTAGTCATCAGTATCTGTAATTATTTAGTTATTATTACTTATTTTGTTTTGTTATTAAACGTGCTTTTGTGGTACTTGTGTACTTTTCAGTGCTGGTCTGTCATAGGTCTCACGGCTGTTGGCCAGCACTATAATAAATGAACTTGAAATTATCATTACTCGCTCCTGAAGCTGTCACAAAAGGCAATACCTCTTGATTATGTGTATAGCAAGTTGCCTATTCACCCGCTCGCACGGCGTATTAACAAAGACGAACCGTCGTCTTTTCATGGCTCCTCTACAATGAGTCACACCCTCTTAGTAGACGCGCATTCGTAAGACTACTAGCTAGCCACGTTTTTTTGTTTTGTTTTTTCTGCTTAAACAAGAAAGGTCTACAGTAAAATGTCGGGAGACGTTATTTCAATCAATATGATTGCATCATCCATGTCATTTTAAAGTTGAAAAATAAGAATAAAATATCATTAAATTAGGTTAAATAAATGCAATAGACTAGGGGAGATCAGTGTTAAATCCCGGTTGGGTCCACATAGGTTTTTTTCATAATTATTTTACACTTTCCATCAAAGAAAATGTTGGTAAAGTTCATATAAATTAAAACCTTGCTAATCTCTAAGACATTAGTTAATTTAGTACTTCACATAGCCATATAACCCGAACGGATAGTAAAACAAGGTGCCAAAAAAATTAAATAAATAAAATTAAATAATGAATATACCAGTGGATCGTTGCTGCGTTGGCTGTAAGTTATCGTGATATACTCAAAGATTTTTACATTTGGTACACCATGGCCCTCCTTACGCGGATCCCTGGTGAAGAGGGTGTCATGGGGCTGACTTCACCTTCAATGACTTGGGTCCAAGTCCAAACCTAGATAAGTTTGGGTCTGACATCAAGTTTTATGCAAGGATGAACTTATATGAGTTCAGGCTAGAGGAAAATTCTTATTTAGCCCGATCCTTGATTCAATATACGACTTCCCAAGTTCTACAATTTCCACCCTTATGGAACTATATATAGATGGTTAAATAATTAATAGGGCCTACTGTTGTTAAAAAAAACTATCAAATTATTTTACTTTATATCTTCACGGAATATTTGTTAGCCTAGACCAAATAACTATTTTATGTATTTGAAACATTAATGATCGCATATTTAACTCGTTATATGGTAATCTAAAAATTGTTATATTTTAGTAAGGGGCATAGTTAATATTAAGGAAAAATTTAATTATGATAAAGTTTGTAGTTTTACTCATATAATTTGCTTCAAAAACAGGCAGGACATTAGATAGTAGAGGAAGCAAGGGTGAGGTAATGAAGATGAAAAAGAAAAGACTTACAAGTAGAGATATGAACATTAATTATCTAGGGAAAAGACCGTAAGAGAGACAAAGAAAGCGATAGAAGATGCAGATAACAGCAAGTGTGCGATTGAGAGACGGATGGAAGAAAATAAAGGAAGGAGAATGTTGGAAGGAAAGAGGAAGATCGAGGCAGTTTACTAAACTAACCCGGCCAAAGGCTGGAAACAGTTGATGGAGATGATGATGATGATGATGATGATGTGATACAGCAAACAGTCTAATATAGTGTAGACGAATATGTTAAAGGTTAATACAGTTTTTATATAACTAATATTATATAGAGAAACTGATACAAATTGTTATAGTTAAACTGGTGAAATATAACCTACTATGAAATTTATACAAGTTTATAAGGAAGAATTTATTTGTGATAAAATATTAAAGAACAATTAAAAATATATTCTCCAAAATGTTGAACAAGAAGAATTATTAATGTTATATTAAAAAACAAAATATACAATTTGATGGTATAACACAATTAACTTTGTAATATTAAAATATACATTGAATTGAACATTATTTTAAGAACATAAAATTACAATGCTATTTGAATTATATTAATAAATGTAACATTATTGATAAATATTGTCTATAAAAATACACGTAATAAAAATACGTATAGTCATATACTTACTGATAAAAAGTCATTATCACTTTGATTTATTATATAAGATGATATATTATTATATTATATTTTATATTCACCTGTGTCGGTAATTTATGCACTGTCATTAGGAAACATGGAAACATGTTTATATCCAAGTTAGCATAAAAATAAGGCTAAGAATAAAAATATTACATGTCAAACATTCTAGCCTTAATAATTAATAGGTTCATCACAAGGGTGCTTAACCCAAGATATGAGACTGATGTTTTATAGAAAATACCCCTTCATTAGCGTGGAGAGAGGATGGTAAAATTGCATTGGGAAGCCACCGACAATGCACGTGACCAGAATTGTAATCCCCAATATAACAATTATTTGTATTCAGGTGAGACGTGAAACTAACGCCATAGACTACTAGGTTATTGTTGTAGATAGGATGCAATTTATTTAAAGTCAATTACTTTAGAATTCTTAGTAGTTATGACTTTCATAATAATAACTAATATTACTATTCGTGGTGCGGATGTCATGGTTCGAATTTTTGTAGGATGCTCTAAAGGTGTTTTTCCTCAACAATTTCCCACTCCCCCTCCACTTAAATGCTAATATATATTCTTTAAGTTCGACTTTAATCATATATACTTCATTAATGTAATTATGTGTCTAGTCTGGATGGGTATCTAGACAAGTTGCAAAATTAAAAAGAAAGTATTTTCATCAGGTTCAGTCCATAATATATCTGCTGTAGTATTTTAATCTACTAATCGACTAATGAAATTGTTTCGTTACTTTTGTTTATCTGGTTCTTAAATGTTATACTTAAACGTAAAGTAAAATACTTGAAAACTTTTCACTTATAATTTTTCTTTCTACACACAACAACATACTAACTTAATTTTAACAGGATTTTATATTTAACGCTAAACGTCAAATTTACTCCTAAAGCAAAATAAACAAAAACCATCAAATAAAAAGTAAACAGATAAAAAAAGATTAGCAAAGAAAGCACTAAAGTGCTAAAACAGGAAAAAAAACAGTAATTTAAATGTTATAGCTTCCTTAAAAGTTGTAAAATTACTTGTTGACTTTATCTTTCTCATTCTTCTAGAGACAAAAAACAAAACAATAAGTCCTTATATTTCAAATTAGTGAATCGCTGGTGGAAAAATAGGAAAGAGTTTTATTACTATCGTTATTCTTTTTCGACGTTTTTACAATAATTGTAATAGAATTTGAAGTATCTTCTCACGAATATTCTATTGGGACGGCCGTTTTGTTTTTTAATATTTTTGTAAGTAGAATTTTCCAATTTGCCCTCGAGAATATGACTATTACTGTGTTCTCTCGTGCTTCTAGTAATCCTAAAAAAATTATCAGTAACTCCTAAAAACTCAGCCCTCTAAGTCGTTGTAAAAGCAGTTTTAATTCTAGAATTTCAGAACTTTATTTTTACCATAAAGGAATAATAAATTTAGAGAGTTATTTGAGGAAAACCATATAATTAATTACAATAGGTTTATTTATTGTGAACTGTTTGTGAAAAATATTAATTATTACTGGATTATTTTTTCTCTTGTTTTCCTCATTACTATAATTTAGCTACTAAGCAATTGGTTTATTGTAATCACTTGTATATAAACATGGTGTATTATTTTTAGATTTGCAAACCTTACGTTCTGCTGTATCTTTAGTGCTAGCCTGTTGGAGGCCTCAACTGATGAATAGCACTTGAATAAATAGCAATGAAAACTAAATGAAATTATTTGTATGATCAGGAAGTAAATTTTCTTTGGTAAAATCTAGATATCTTACAATAATAAAAGTGCATGGATTAAATGACAATATGTTGACAATATGTCATATACTCTCCCTTTACTCTTAAAGTTACCGAGTGGTCTTACCTTATTTGATTATGCTATGGATTAGCTTAAAATATAAGGCCATAATAATGTTTGTCAAGGTAAGAACTACCTTTCATTGTGAACGGAGTGCTCATCTATAGAAAAGTTGTAGGTTACGCCTTAAACAACAATTTATAAAGATTTAAGATAAAGAGTATTGTTAAAATGAGGGGGAATATTATTTGAATAGAAAATGTAAAAAACTAAAAGTAGCATGGCTCAGGCAATAATTCTGCAAAGCGAAATTCCTTGTAACCATGAAAGCCCGAATTTTTTTGAAATGTCATTCTTATTTTGGTGCATCATATCCAATTCTCATTTTTAACATGAAGAATTTTCGTGGTCCACTCTTTGTAGAAATTAACGTTTATTTTGTATATACATTTTTAGTCATTTTAGATTTGTATGATATTTTTTATTCCTTAGTATCACTGTTTGGTCAGTTTAAGGCATATATGCTAAGAAAATATTAATATTATAGAAGTTTTTTAAATACATAAATATTCAAATAAAATATTTTGTCCCTCACATTGGTCGAAATTTGAAGATAATAGGTGATTCGAATAAATTGACATCCTCTTTATTTTCATGGCTGGAAAATGTCACCTTCCTTGTAAGTATCTGCTACTAAGCTGGAAAGGTGGTGATGGTGGTGGTGGTGGTGGTGGTGGTGGTATGGAGCGCAATTTTCTATGGAGTAAGATTTTGTGAATCAATTGTAGTTTTTACCAGAATGCATGTTTAGTCCTTCATTACACTCATGTTTTACTTCTACTTTTAAAGTACAAGTCTGGTTTAATTCTTGTGCATTCATGGCAAATTTTCTTTCATATGTTGTGTAGTTTGTTTTAACGAGAGTCTTATTTTTTTATTTGAGGTATTTAACGTGCACTTTATGAACCATTTGACTATATCAGCATACGAGAATTTCTATGAGTGAGAGTGAAAGGACCTACCAGTTTTGTAGGTAAATATATTTATCATCACATGGTTTTAAGGGTTCTTCTACACGTCACAATCAACAAAGGACTGACTTCTTTACTTCACTTCCGGAGGAACTGTGGTGAGGAATTTTATTGCTCAGGAAAAATCCATTGACGCCGGCCAGGTTTGAGGTGAGCACTTTATCCCAAGAATACCTAGGTTGACTTTGGATATAATGACTCTTTCTTTCTCTCTGAAGAAGAACCGTGTCATATATACATACATACATACATATATGCATACATATATACATACACATATGCATACATACAAACATACATACATACACACATACATACACACATACATATATACATACAAACATACACACATAATTACATACATACATATATATGTAAATATATACATACATAAATACATATATATGTACATAAATATATATATATACATACATATATATTCATACATATATACATACATACATACATACATACATACATACATACATATATAGGTATACTTTATAACATAAATACAGACTAGCTAACATTAGTTTATAGCCCGAACGTATAGTTAGACACGGTGATAAAAAAAACGTAGTTTATCGAAATTAATTATCAAATATATTTTTTCCATGCGTTTTATTTATTATTCAAATTCCTTGCAACTCACACATTACAAAGAGAGGAAATCTTATGGAACTAAACCTGATACCAAATATTATATTAAATATCTTTACAGCACCTGGACTCCACCCAGGCTCACACTATAGTTGTGATGAGCCATTTGAACTGCGATACTGAACGAGGTTGGGATGTGAATTATTTAGGAATCGCGCCATCGTTTGTCTATAAAACATTTTGAAAACCACACAGAGCTACACCCCTCTTCTCCCCTTCACTACAGTGCAGCTGTTAAGAATCCAACCTCGTCCTGCACGCTAAAATGTCATTAAGGGTAGTCCCTCTCCTTTGAGAAATTATAAAAATAATTTATTGAACCTACATTGATACATTTTACTATATTTTTAGTGTTATTAGGTGACCTGGTGGTCTTGGGGTAAGGTGTCGGACTTCTGTGCTGGGGGTCCGGCGATCAATACTCGGTCCCAGCACAGATTTATCTGATTACCAAACCCTTCCTTCACCTATGACAAGACATCTTGTGAATGTGGGAAATGCCAGGCCTCCACCGTGGTTCGGATCCCACGTTAAACTAGTAGGTCCTCCATTTCATCTCACATTCACCCTACCATTACGTTAAGTGCGTATAGCCCGAATGTGTAGTAAGACGCGGTGATGATAATAATAATAATAAATAGATTTATTGATCCTCTCAGGTACTCAATGGTCAAAGGCGTCATTCCCTCAATATACTGAATTTCATATTATAGAAAGAACGGTGTTCGGATCCTGCTCGAGTTTGCTTAGGCCATTTTTTCCTAAATATTTCCACTTTTCCTCTATGTAAGTACGAGTACACTTCCTTTGAATCTAACCCTCCTCATCAATAGCCTATTTAGCACAATTAGTAAATGTGTGCATAGTCTGAAAAGCGATTAGATAGAAAAAAAAATTTATAGGCATTAGAAATATATATAAAAAGGTGAAGCTGCAGATAAAATGACTTGATGTATGAATACGTGAAAGTAGATCTAATGACGTTTATAGTTGTAAAAGACCTTCCTATGAAAGTGAGACTGTATTAAGCAATCTTGGCGCCCACAACACACACAATGTTCAGGCAGGTTGTAACTCCCGCCCACCTCCCAACAAACAAGCGACGCAAGCAAAGCTGAAGTGTTTCCAGTGCGAGCAGTCCAAACGCGCAGGGACGCGAAAGACCAGCTGACGACGCCTTGATCGATTAGTTCAGGTCTATCCCCGCCAGTGACGCTGGCAAGCCGCTTTTAGTGAGAAATCAATGTCCTCACAACGAATGGTTCAACCTCGTTCAGCCTTCACCTCTCACGACAGTTTGTCCAGATGAGTGGATACTAACTTGTGTTGCTTTATTAATCAAGTCCTGTCCCCGTGGCTTAGACCAAGTTCACGATGGGAACATTTAGTGTTAAGGTGATTTCATGGTACATTTCGTTCACCCTGAAAGCCAGTAAACACACCTTGAATGTTTCTACTATGGTGTAGTTTATAAGATAGGTTCATAATCTAATCTGTCAAGGTAGGGATGCTATATTTCAGGGTAGAACATGTGACATTTGTTTAAATTTATTTTCTGTGTATGTGTGGGTGTGTGTGCGTGTATGTGTGTATATACCACTCCTTAACACCAATAAGGACCATTCTCATAATTACACTACAGGAGTAAGTAGGAGCTAGGTAGAATTTAAAATAAATATACCTACGATGAAAAGACACAAGTATTTAGTTGGCCTTTAATTCATCAATGTAAAAATTAAAGGTCTAACTATAGTAACTAAACATTTATTGGGCATGCTAGTATTAATAATTGAACATTAGAGGCTTAGCTTTGTAGGAAAACGTGAAACCAAATGAACTAAAGAGTAATGATTCTTTAATGGTAAAAAAAAACACTTAATCTTATTGATTGACTCAAGCGTCTGCCGGTAAAAGTAATAAAACATAAACCCGGTGCGAAAATAACCAACTAGTAGAAAAATTAAGGGAGGTTTCATGTCACTATAGTCGAAGGGTCGATTTTGATTATATATCGTGTAGCAAACATAATATTATCTAAGCTTCCTTACACGTGAGTGATGTTTTCGTACTTTATTAGGTAAAGAAACTTAAATTCGAATAATAATGGCAGCTATCAGGAAAAAAACAGTGAAGTAGCTACTCCTCAAAATACGACGAGTGATCACAACTTTGACGCATTTATTCTTGTTTTGTGAATAATTAGAATTCGTAAAATTTTAAAATGATACCTGTACACGGTAGTCAAACCTGAGACTTTTGAATTATCGAGCCAATGTTTGACTATTTTACTATTGAACTATCCATTATTCGTCCTGTTCTCAGGATTATTCTTCACCACTAGTTTAAGACAGTTTATGTGATGGGTGTGTGAAAATAATTGGCTACTATGAACTATAATTGATATCACAACCACCAGTAAGTATGGTATTAGATACGTCTAAATCTGAAACCTAAATAAAGAACATTTCCATATTTTTGGTTTATATAGTCATTCACTATACATTAAATAGTACAAGTACTCACTTTCTCCCAATAACTAAAGCTGCACGAAAAATATCCGGCCTCGTGGTGTAGTGGTCGGTGCACCTGGTCACGAACCTTGAGGTTCCGGGTTCGATTCCTGGCTGGTACTTTTGGGTGTTTTTCTCCATCCCAACTATCCCAAAGGTCACAAAAGAGTTGGTAAATTAGGCTTAAGCTAGGTTTAAAATTCCCACTGGCTCACACCACCATATTCAGTTGCACAGTTTATGAAATAGACAGTTCACAAGCCACAAGTGCCGCACAGTAATTTATGAAATGGACTATTTTTTGCCCAGTTCATGATATGGTCACGAGGGGAGATCAGTTCACGATATGGGCCCGATTAATGAACTGGGCAAATTCACGAATGGGGTGTAGCATACATACTATTTATTAAATACCAAATTGAGTAAAATATAATGCTTAACATTATTATTAATTGCTCAGTTTCGGTTAGCTCATTGTGTATCTAATTTTAACTATATATGTTTTAGTTTAACTTATAACTGTTATCCACATTGGTGGCAACGTGGTCTAGCACGCTACTCTTGTGTTAGGCTAGATTGCCGAAGAAGGGGAGATCGGGGCTTGATCCCGGTTTGTATACATTGAAAGGGGATTTTTCTAAATGGTTTTCCACTCTGCCTACCCGCAAATGCGGGTTAATTTCCTCTCACTTGACCCAATCCTAATCCATAATACATTAGTGTAATTAGCACATAGCAGTATAACCAAACGGATAGTAAGATGAGGAGCTAAAAAAATTTTAATTTTGATTAAAAGAAGCGCATAGATTTAGTTCATCTTTATTTTATTCGATGAATACTAATAATGTTTTTTAAATAAAAATTCTTAATTCCAACTCCCCCTCTTTTCAATAAATTACGACCTTGGGTTGCCTTACTCCAGGGACATTCCATACTATCCACATCCTAATATGGTGTTCTTTGTAGGCCTATGCTCGTCCTAAAGAATTAATACATTCTCAGCTGTTTAGGCTGGATGTGTAATATCCTAGGCTAAGATAGTTTGTAGGTACCTTGCGTTTATTAAAAAAAAAGTACACTTTGCTCTAATAAATATGTGGAAGACGCATACACATCTAAAGGAATGTTTTAATAAAGCGAACCAAGTCGTGTAAAGCTGTCTGACCCCATTATATCCGACCAAAACTGACCTATCAGGCAGGATATATGGACCAAAATAGGTGACAACAGCAATGTTAATCCTCGTCTACGTACCCCACGCAAATTCCTTATCTTTTCAGTATTTAAGGAAATTATATTCCTTATGATTTCTAATTTTGTGCAGTCTCTCTGTGTGCTTAACCACGTGATATATCTTAGTATTGTATAGTCTAGTATTGGGAGTCAACAAATCTCTCAGTGCACGAATTCAAGCAGAAGAGTGTAACAATGTATTTGGCTTAATTTTATTATTTTCATTTATATGTTTTTATAGTAAGCACGTTTAACGCACGGGCTTACATAATCTATAAGTTTACGGCTGAAGTAATCCTATGTAGTTTTTGCAAACTTCCTTTGCATAAGTGCAGAAAAATGTTGTAGAAACTAGATTGATAAATAAATCACTGAACCCAGGAGAGGATTCTAGCTCTGACATTACCGTTTACGGGTACCAATTGCAACGTGAGACTATTTCCTCAGACTGTTTGGATAATGGCTCTATAAAATGCCTTAATTCAGTGTAACACTGAAACATTTCAATTAAACTATTATAAATAGTGGATATAATGTGAGTGTGTTGGCAACTAAGCAACTAAAAATATATAATCTTTATCACAAGGCATTTAATTGTAAAGATAATAAAATCTCGTAGATTACGGTGGGCAGGACAGGCAGTGCAAATGGAAGAATCTATAACAGTTCTCGTGGTATTGACTGGTAAATTCGACGGAGAGAGACCATTGGGAAGACCTGTATGCAGATGGGAGGATAAAATTAGAATGGACTTTAAAGAGGTAGAGTGTAATGAGATGAACTGGATATAATTAGCTCGAGTTAGGGATAGGGTGTAATGAGGTGGACCGGATAGAACTATCTCAAGATAAGAATAGGTGGCGTACTTTTATAAGTGCAACAATGAACTTTCGAGTTCCTATTGCCATAAAGTAAGTTATCTCAGGGAATATAACAGATGTTAAAGAACTGTACCGGCACTAGACTGGAAAGAAAATGTAAATAAAAAAATATTAAAACTCGATTGTTACCTTGAGTCAGTAAAGTACACTAAGTTTACCCTGAAAACATTCGCAAAAACATTTCAAATCTCAGCTACAATCTTATAAGAACGGCAGCACCATAAATTCTACCCAAAGTCATTGGTGGCTGTGATAAATAAAAGCTCTGGGAGCCAATGCATTCCCACTTCTTACCCAAAGTCATTGGTGGCTGTGATAAATAAAAGCTTTGGGACCCAATGCATTCCCACTTCCATCAAATTACTTTGATTATGTGAGAATTCAATTATAACTATGACCGATGTTTCTGCCATGAATGGTGTTGCCCCAAGACTACAGGCAAGGTATACAACAGGCTTACAGCCTCCAGGTTAAAATGGCTGCGCTCATTGGGAGAGCTTGTGTCCTTCAACACGGGGATCTCTACGTGTCCCAAGTGACACCATTGCTATCAAGCAGGTTTTTTTTAAACGTTCATTTTAAAGCTGGTTTACTAGAGAACAGACAAAAATTGCCTTCTTGTGTCAATAAACCGCTCTTAGACTGCAAATTACAAAGAAAACAAAGAATATAAAGTTTTTTTTGTTCAAGTAAATGTTTGTAAATTGTCTAGTTGTAAACAATATTCAAATACCATCGATTAGTTACTTGTCTAAAAAGGTTTGTTCATTGAAAAGAGGGTAAGGGGTTAGTTGGTGGGGGAAGTTGGGATTGCTGGTAACTTAACTATTGTGTTCGTACCGCAAACCCCTTTGTATGTAACATTTTTAAAGTAAGTTGTTTCACTTGGAAGTGCTGTTATCACTTAGAACTGCAACTAGTGATCTCCAGATCCCAAAGACTCAACCTGGCTCGAGGTGCGCAGCGAACTCCTGTAAGGCCGAGTGTCTGGTGTATGTATACTTCATTCACGGGAGGAGTTTACCTCTGAAAGGTCTTTTTTCTTACCGATATCCTACTATATAATAGATTTCTGGTAGGGAAAAAAGTCCTTTTCCAGGTAAACTCCTACCGTGAACGAACAATAAGTTGTCTGTGTTCAAGGATCACTCAAATCAACAGCTGTCAGCTGTGGTCTCTTTCACGCTCAACATACTCCCAAAGAATCATGCAATGGCAAGGTTAATGTACAGTATGATTTTGGTAGGAAGAACAGTAGAAGTTAGTTACTAAAACTACTAGAACAGTTTTAATATATCCATACATCAAGTCATGTTATCTGCAACTGTCACTTTTTATAGATAGTACCACAAATATTAGCACAAATAATAAAATGAAATGTTATCTTTGTTGGCTGCAACTAAACATGTTCGAATTGTATCTGCCGTTCTTCCAACCAAAATAAGGGTATAATGATGCTGTTTCTCTCTGAGGCACTAGGTAACGGAGGTTTGCTTCCAACAGGAAGTGCTAGAGATTGTAATATTAAGCCGTGTTTGTCTTCTAACTTCATTCAAACTCCCTCGCAGCTATGTATAATGTCAACCTATTCTGTTAAATCTTAATTATATAATTTACGTTAATTGGTGGATATATTGACGTTATTAGAACCAATTGCACCGGATGTAATAAAAAGTTGTTGAGATCTTTTTTTTAAATGTCTTAGCCTTAGATTTGTACAAAAGTCACAAAACGTCTGAAATTACTGTGAGCTTTACTAACCCTGTAATTTGGAAAGGCAATAAAGTTAATCGAACTGTGGATGACCTTAATATTATGATTCATTCAGCAGTAGAGATAATAATGCATATATATATATATATATATANATCAGTAGGTTTATTTTAAGGTCCATCTTTTTTCTAGTGTCTCCCTAAAAAAACCTTAGGAATTCTAAATATCTTTATTTGTGGCATTAAGTATTAATTAAGAATTAATTTAAGGGTGAGATTAATTGTCCTCTTATAAATAAGTACTATTTTATCATGAATTATCTTCTTAAAAGCTTCATTATAATTCTCAAAATAGTATGTTTAAATATCTTAATATTTGTAGCATCCGGCCCTGTAGTGGTCAATGCACCTTGCTACGAAACTAGGAGTCCAAAGTTTGACTCCCAGCTGGTGCCTTGGGTATTTTTTTCTGAAGGGGAAATATCCCAACGGTCACCAGGGGTTGGCAAATTATATCTAAGTTGGGTTTAAGATCACTACCGGCTTTAGAACTTCATAATAATTATCATCACATCATTTAATTACGGGTACGTGCAGACAACCTCCTATGATGTGCACTAGTAAACCCTCTGTACCACCAGAGCTGCTAATAGTCTACATATAGGCGACTGAATTGGATGTCATGTCCCTCCCGGTCGGTAGTTCCATACGATAAATATATATATATATATATCAATGTTTTTTTACCTTATAACATGATTCAAATGTCGAATATGTATATCTATAAAGATGTAAGATAGTTGGAGCTAGTATTATTACTTTCTGTCAACCCCTCAAAGAGATAAGTGTGGCGACCGTAAAAAAATTGAACTCTAGCTTTTGATATAAATTGTTTATATTTCATTATCCCCTGAAAACTAAAAGGTTGTTTTCACCATGTCATCTATCTTTGTGTATCTCGATATGGCAAAAAACATTCTACCTATTGGGCTAAAAATTCCTATCTAAGGTTATCTAGAGAAGTTATTGGAATTAGATATTTAACCCTAAAATTAAGGTTTGTCTACTGAAGGTATATAAGAGAAAAAAAATAACTTTCTAGAAATACGCTCTAAAGATATTGATTTTATTTCGTATCTTGGCATTGTTTAACATCATAAACAAAATGGCGACTCTCTTTTTCCCATGAAAATGACTTTGAAGATACTTTATATAAACAGACATTTCAAATTTTTATTATAATATCTCCACAACTATCGAGATAATAAAACCAACCAATAGTTTCCGAGCTTTAAGCAAACATATATTTTTCATTGAGGTATTTTGATGTAAAATTGATTTTTCTGTTATTTGGCGGACAAAGATGTTACTCATTTCATCATGTTTCTGTAATGGTGTGTATAATTTCATTTATGACCTTTCGTGGATTGTTTCTAGAACAATTTACTTTATTTCGTTTTATAAATCCTACGAGAAAAAAAATAGAGAAATTCTGTGCGGTGCACCGTACCATTTATTTATAGTCCTAACGGTCTCTATGATGCTGAGACAGGGTGTATATTTGATTTGAATCAATAATTTTTTGTCTCGTTTCCTGATAAAATACTTTTTATCTCAACCCTTGTCAACACCCCTCTCCCCTAAATCCCCCTTGCCATATTTTGTATCCAACTTTCTGACAACTTATGTAACTAGTTGTCTTGGAAACCATTGTGTAGCTAGGGTGAGGGGACAGTTAATGGCGGACCAGACAAGCAGAGAAACACGATTAGGAAAAAAACAACGTAGCTTGTCTATTGTCTGCTTTCCAAAAAAAAAAAAACGGCGTCATTTATTTTTCTTGGCAATCGATGACGAGAAAAGATAGGTTCATTACAATGTGATAAAATAAAATTTAAATATTATTTGAATCCACAGTGAATTTAGAGTTCTAAGGTTTTAATTAAATTTGAAAGGAAATAGTCTTCACTTAACTTGTACCGTTAAAGCCGATGTAAGTTTACTTTTAATAAATAGCCCTTACACACCCGTACCGGTAGGCACGTGGATAAAGGCGTCAGACTCGTCTTGAGTTGTTTGTTTGATATTGGGGAGTTCAGGACTCAAATTCCGGTCGGGTGTACGGAGGTTTATTTTGCTAAAAGGTTTCCCAATCCACCTTACCACAAGTGCGGGTATACTCGGAGATTTCCAGCCTAGGGCAATGAGATTTTTGGATACGACCTTTCACAACAAATAAGAAAAAATATTTGCTTTGTTTATTAAAATAATAAATAATCTTTTACATGATAGAAAAAAAATATTAAAGTCTATTTTGTATATTAAGATTAATTACTTTCAGTAAATTTTGAAAATTGACACCTGGACACGAAAATTAAACCCGGTCTGGTGTACTGGGGGTGGTTATTCCTAAAGAGTTTTCCCCTCTTCCACCATACAAATGCAGGCACACTTACTCTAAATTCAACCTTACTGATCCCTAACATATTAGCGTAACTAGTACATATGCGTATAGCCCTAAATGGTGGTAAGATGCGGTGCTAAATAAAAGTATATAAAAATCATGAGGAAATGTGTATTGAAATGGTAACTATAAAGTTAAGAAAGATTTAATTCGGAGTGAAAATATAAAGTGTTAACTTGGTGCTTTGCAATTTTGCACCACATCAATAATAGTTAAAAAGGTTTTATATATTTTACTAATATCCTCATTTATAATTAAATATGATATATCAATAAACAATAAATGCATAAATTGAGTAAAATAGATGGGGCTATAAAAATTAATGAGATATTAAAAATTGGTACAAATAATTAACTAAAATTATTATTATTATTAGCACCGCGTCTTACTCACGTTCGGGTTGTACGCACTTACGCTAATGTGTAATGCTAGGGTGATTGTGAGATGAAATGAAGGACCTACAGTTTAACGTGGAATCCGAACCACGGTGGAGGCCTGGCATTCCTCACATTCACAAGATGTCTTGTCAGAGGTGAAGGAAGGGTTTGGTAACCAGATAAATCTTTGCCGGGACCGAGGATCGAACCCCGGCCGCCAGCATAGAAGTCTGACACCTTACCCCTAGACCGCCAGGTCACCCACAATTAACTAAAACAATGTGTGGATAATGTGATTGGTAAATAATTTGCAAAATGTTATGCCAGGAAAGAGATTAAATATGTAATATTAACATTTTAATTGATTGAAAGATTTTATTTTATAAAATGTAACAACAGTTAAAAAAATATTAAATATATTATTGATTACTGTGTAATACAAATCGATTTTACATTAATAACAAGTCATATGAATTAACAAGTAGATGAATAAGGAGATACCATTTAAAATTATAAATAAAGTTATGTGTGTAATCGTTGGAAGATAATGCAATAAATAATGTAAATATCTAAAAATAATCTTTCTTACTATGGTTGACTACATTGTCAGCCATTTGCATTATGTACCATTGTTATAATTGATTATTTGTAGCAATTTTTAATATTTCACTGATTTTCATCACCTCATCTATTGTACTCATAATGATACACTTATTCCTTATTCTTATATTATATTTCCTAATAACTGTGGATATTAGTAAACAGTATACCATTTTGACATTGCAAAGCAACAAGTTAATTATTTATATATTTTGCTTTCATAACTTGATACTTTTAACACCCCTTACTAATATAATTATGAACATTAACCAAAATTAAATAGTAAAGTTCAGACACCACCTACGCAAGGAAAAATTTATATTTGAATTGTTGAGGTTAAGATATTTGTAAAAAACAAACAAAAACTCCATTGGGTTAGCCCGCAAACGAGCTATTACGACCGGGCGGAGAAGTCGTTAGTGATTATAGTGCCAACACTTGAGGATAGAAGGTGTCATGTGGTCAGTACGAGTTTTCGACCATTTATCTCAGTTTTCTATACCATAAATTATATTTCTCTATTCAAATATCGTCTTATTTGTCCTCGCGTGGCTGATTTTGAGCCCTTTCCAGACCCACCACTCCACAGAAAAATTCTGGAAGCACATGGGATTGAATCCAGGACTTAAGGACCTGTATCCAAGAACTCTGACCACTTGACCAAAGAAGCGGTCTAAGACATTTGAAAAGCAACGGAAAATTTGTATTTTAAATGTTTAGGTTTAGAATGTCTAGTTTCAGACATTTTTAAAAGCGAGAAAAATTTGTATTTGAAATATTGAGATTCATACTTCTAAAAAGTGAGGATAATTATATATTTTAAATATTTTATTCCAGGCATATAAAAAGTTAGCAAAAACTTGTATTTGAAATGTTGAGGTTCAGACATCTAAAAAACGATAAAATGTGTGTATGTGAAATGAGAAGGTGAAGCTTGTTTTCTTTGGACATCAACCGTGCTTTAAGTTTGGTCAGAGCTTGTTCTGAAACAGGCGTTTGCTCCCAATTATTATTTTTATTATTATTATTATTATTATTATTATTATAGGTGTTCTGTCTCATGACAGGTCAATTCCTTTTGTCAGTGAACTTAGAACGCGCCTTGTCCCCTACCTCCTACTTCAGTGGCCAGAATTTTTCTTCTTTCCTTCAAGTCATCTAATATTTGAATCCCCCTCTTTATCCCCAAGCTCCTCTTTCCCTCAACATTTCCTTCTATGACGTCGTGTGGAAGACAATTCCTCATAAGTATGTGTCCGATCCAGCAGTACTAAAATGAATACATTGATCGGGTAACGTAGAGAGAATTTTAGATATGATAATATTATCATTAATATTTTCATTCACGGAATTTGATCTGAAACCTAAATTCTCCACGTAACTGATATGAAGAGCAATGTTAGTAGTATTGTCATGAGTATGAGAAAAAAAAATGTTTTAAAAGCTGACATTTTTGTTGCTCTGTGTCCCAACCAAATATCAAACATTTATTTAGAGTAAGCACAATTGGTTGTAATAATAGCTTTATGAGCAACCGCGTCTTTTTTAATCCATGTTTTTTTTTTGCCGCATCTGTGAATACGTCTTTCAGTTTTATTGTCCCATTCACCAGTCTTAAGACCGACAATCTGACTGATCGTGTATGGGCCCTGCAAGAGTTAATTTGAATGCCCATGGCTGAAAGCTGCCGTTGTCAGTTAGTTTCTCAATCTGAGAAATATTATCATTATTGCCCATCTTATGTACTTTAAAACTTCAGCGTGACACACACCAGTTTTTACCAAAGTTTTATTTTCATTACAGTTTTTATTTATTACGTTTCTACTGTTTTCTTATTAGTAAAGTTTCCTGGGCCTGTTAGTTTTTAAGAGCAATAAAAATACATTACAATTAAAACTGTATATGTGAAGGACAAATGTTAATAAGAAAGTTAACATATGTTAACAGTTTTAAGTTTCTTGCAACAATAATAAACAACATAAAGAAAAAACATTTCCAATGGTTTTCCTTTTAAATGTCCAAAGCGAAATATTTTTCAATTACGTTTACACTCTCCGTGGCTACAACAAACGTGACTCGTTCAGGACTTCAGCAAGCAGTGCCTTGTTATATACTATGTGTGTACTAGTAGTAGTGTGATGCTAAGTGCTTCTTGACAGGAATTATCTCATGTTATTATCGTTAATACAGTTTTAAGAATTATTTTGTATTTCATTTGGAAATATCTTCTTTAGTTATCCTTGGATCTTAAGTCGATATTTTCCCTTGGTTATCATGTAGATCGTAGAGCGATTTTGATCTTGTTTATTGAATAAGATTAACTACTCTACGAGTGTATAGTGGGATGTAGCTTTAGAACTAATTGAAAGAGTTTAGAAAAATATAATCGTTCTATCAACGTCCCTTCTCAGCACTTCCTGCCCTAACCTATATCTGGTAATATACCTCTAGCTGGTGTCAAACACACGACCACCCGGCGCTGCACGGCTGTGGTCTATCTCAGACACTTGAGAGAGTTGGGGCGTGCTTCTCTGTACTGGACAGGGACTCAAGCTGTAAGAGTTCTCCCCACAAGCTGTAACTTGGTAGTTGAGTGTGTAAAGCACGTCAAAATAGCCCACCTAACATTTGGCGTTTTTCTTCGCCACCCCCCTCCCCCTTTCCCCCTAGAAGTATAAAAACTCACTATTAAATACCATAAAAGGATGGTTGTTTCCCCTAAGCACTAGTGTTGCCAATACTCTGTGTTACGTTACTGGGTAACAGAAGCCATATTTTTTTAAACATTACCTGGTACGACTAGCGCGATACCTTTGCTCAGTCGGTAGCGTATCTGTCTGCTGCGTTAAGGGTCCCGGGTCCGATTCCCAGCATCTCCAACAATTTAACAACTAATAAAATATGGGTTTACCCTTTACAGTGATGAATTAACGGCTGGGGACTGGATGTTGTGCCTGTCCTAGTCTTAAGCTAGATTATATGACATTTTAAGCTATGACAGGGCTAGCAAGCCTGTAGTGGAAAATATATGGCTTGAATAAAAAATCTGACCCACACCATAGGTTGAAAACGGTAATGAATGTAATTATTAAACCTAATAACCGTTGTTTGCGTGATTAAAGACGTTAGTCTCGCAAATGTCAAAATTAAACAAAATACGCCTTAGGTACGCGATCTATTGTTCATAAATTAAATTAGAATCACTTGAGATGCATTACTAAACGAAAAACTTTTGGAAGGTATCCATATTAAAACAGATAGTCCGATTAAAAAACTATAGATATACATCGTTCAGTCTAAATTTGAAGACATTCCTTGCTAAAACTTCATTAAAATTGGGTCCGAAGCATTTGGTAGCTATCACGGAACAAAGAAACTAATATACATACGAAATGCCAAATGATCGAGTTAAAACAGAACCTCGCTTCTCGTAGTCAACGAGGGCGACCATACTACGCGACTACAGCCTAGCGCTATCTTCTTGGACCAAGGGAATTGTTAAAATAAAAGTGTTGTCCCAAAAAAGAACGTATTTTTTCAAATAAATAATCTAGTGACCTAAATACACTTTAAATAGAAAAAACTAGGTCTATGTTATTAAATATAGACACGAATATGAATTCAAAAGTTTCCAAATATTTCCAGTGGAGTCAGCCATTTCTGTCCCTCGTGTGCAAGTTTTATTGTTTCTCACTCGAGTAATTTGAAACTAATTTCAGTACGTCACAATGGGGTGATCAACTCTTCCAAAACTTTGTTAATTTCCTTTCAGATTCAAATAAAAGTAATACAGAAAAAATACATTAGTAATCGAATTACGTAAGAGAGTTGGCAAATAATCAAGATGGGTCGTACAACACTGATTACATTAGGAATTACATTGGGAAAAAATGACACCAAAAATTTAAATAAAGCGTTTAAAATTATAATAGAATTTAGTGGGAGGATTTTTTTATATCAACTTTTTTTTTTTGCTGTCAAGTGTCAACAATGATAACATGTATTATTAGTGTTATTTTATTAGATAATATCTTTCTAACGCGAGAGCTCCAGATCATTTGTCTTGACGTACGCACACGTGAAAGTAGATTTAGTAAATGTAACAGATCTCAGATAAAGCTCTCCTTATAAAAAGTGAACTTGTCGATTTTGTGGTTGTATACGTATTATACACTAGTATTTAGTTTTTATACTACCCGCTTCAGTGGTCGAGTGGTTTAACGCGCTATTCTCGTGCTGAGATAGACTGCCGAAGATGGGAAGATCAGTTTAGTGCACTGAGGGTGGTGTTTTCTAAATGTTTTTCAACTCTCCTTGCACACAAATGTGGATGCATTTCATCTTAATTAAACCTTCCCAATCCCTAAACCATTAGTGTAATTTTTACACAGGCGTAGAGCCCGAACGGGTAGTAAGACGTGGTGTTAAGGGGAGAAAAAAGAAAACGTTTGTATAGTAACAGTCTGTATTTAATTGTATGTATATATGTATTTATTAAAATAATATTTCTTAGCCATCATAAAAGGCCATTTTGGCTCTGAGTTAAACTAGACCTAATAATCGAAACAGACAATTCTTAAAATGTTTTATTCAGATTAACAAAACATTGCATAGATGATTGTTTACTTCATAAATGGTACAGTACACCGTACAAAATTTATCTCTCTTTTATCTAAAAGATGGAGACACTTATTTAAAACTCGTAAGATTTGTGAAACCAAATAATAGGCATTGTTGAAGAAACGTGATGGAAAATAATATGGTATATTTAATCAAAATCGCTATAGCGGGTTTAGAGAAAGTCGAAATTCTCACTTTTTACCCTTCAATAAATTACCCTTAATTTTAGGGCTAGATAACTAATTCCAAAAACTCCTCGGGGGAACCTTATGAAAACCTTAAACATCAAGCTTTAGCCCAACTGGCAATGGTTCCGACTCCAAGCCTTGAAACTAGTAGTCACTAATGTAATACAGACAGACAGCATCGCGAAAAAAAAACCTTTTCGATCGAGAGGGTCATAAAACGTCAACATTTATCATAATCTAGAATTAGATTTTTTTAAATTTTATTCTACGATCCCAATACTTCTCTCGCTGAAGGGTCAAGAGAAAGTAAAAACATATATATGTATCTACTATATTGTTATTCGGGATATGGATAAGCTTAACTGACAAGTTTATTGATCTCATACATGATGATTCACTCAGCACACAACACCTATTTTTTAAACTAGCTTATGTTTGGAAAGTCACATTCGAATAATGTAAACGTTACCTTTAACCATGACAAGTAGTAATGTCTCATAGAAAATACTGAAATAGTCCACCATCAGACACATATTTACCCAACGCTCCATTTGGCGAACGTGCGATGAAGCGTAGTAACGTCGATGGTAGCAATTTCACATATGATGTTACCTTTCCGTTTCTCAATCTACCTTGGCTTTTTGGCATAAACCGTGCTATTTAAAGTCTCAGGAGAAAAAGAATCTGTGGGTGTCAGGTCGGGTGACCCAGGGGGCTACAGGTCTTTGGAGATAGTAGTGTCCTGGAAAAGCTGCCAATTTCTGCCATGCTCCTTTTGGAGGTGTGGCAAGTTGCACCATCTTTTTGGAAGATGTCATTTACAAGTTCCTAATCATTCAGCTAGTTTACAAACTTATTAAAGATTTCCAAATATTGGTCAGTATTCACCATATCTTTAAAAAAGACTGACCCAATGATTCGGTGACGGAGCACCGCACACCAGACGCCACTTTTCGCTGGATGCAATGGCTTTTCATGGATGGCATGGGGATTATCACTAGCCCACACTCGTGTATTTTTTTGTAAGTTTACATAACCGGATAAACGGAACCATGCTTCATCAGTAAGCCATGTTATGTCCAACACCAATCGCTATGCAAAATCAGGTGGTTGTAACTCGTGCACAGCTGTGATACGGTACGACTTAATCTTTGGCTGTTTGGCCGCTCTTTGACGGGTAAAATACGATCGTCCAATTTCTTAGGATAATTTCCAAGGATATATTTGGGGGGATGCCAACAATCATTACTTCACATCCTGTATTGTGTCCTTCGTCATATTGGGCCTTCCTACCGTATGCGAGTCCATCAAGTTTCCCCGTTCCCTCCAGGTTCAAAATAGTGACTCTGGTGGGTGGTGTATGCCCACCAAATTTATTAAGAAACTCCCTCTTACATTGTTTGAAAGAACCATTTACCAATACTGACGCACAATGGACACTCGCTCTTCAATTGAGTACACTATCTTTCTTCCACCGACTCGTTTACACTGTCTGACGGGACACGCTCCCCCACTAATGTCCAGACAGATGGCAAGTCAATGCGGTGCCCAGCTGGCCATCTGTCTGGTAGACATGTTTTTCCAAGTCGACAGCTTCTTCATGAATTAAAGAACCATTTCGTTCGTGTTCCACGCTCGTCTTATATTTCACATATCTTTAATTCCATTTAATTAGTGTTCAGTCCCGAGTGACTCGCCTAGTATAATCGAGTAAATTACCCCGTATATTCGAATGAACATAGTATTGACTCTCTTTGGTGGTCACCTGATGTATGTCTTAGCTCTCGTAATATACTAGATTGCTGATGTCGAAGAGATTCGGGGCCCGAATCCCGGGTGGGCTTATTAACGGGGAAGGGGGTTCCCTTTATTGTTTTCCGCTCTTTCTGCCCAAAAGTGTAGATACACTTCCCCAGAATCCAACCGGCTTGATTCCTAACACATTAACGTAATTAGTACAGAGGCATAGGTCTATAATCCAAATGGGTAGTAAGACATGGCGTAAAAAAATATTTTTTTGAACAAAGACATTTTACAAGGACTTGTGGTCGAATGGCCTAAGGAAGGCATTACTCTCACACTAGGCTTGTTTCGTGATGAGTAGAGGTAGGAGCTAGAACTCAGTGTGATATTTTTAAAATTGTTTTCCACTCTCCCTCCAAACAAATATCGGTACATTTCCTTTCAAATATACTATCATAATCCCAACCCCATTAGTGTGAATATGCAAATATCCCAGAGAGGTAGTGAGAGGCGGAGCAAAGAAAAGACTAATATATTTGTTAGTATTTTTCCTGTGTATTATAGGGTCCAAACAAATGCCCATATACCCACACCTGTGGGATGATCGTCAAGCTCATCTAGTTTGGACTATCAGTAATGGGATCAGGACTCGAATCCCGGTCAAGTATACCGAGGGTGTATTTTCTTAAATGGCTTTCCATTTTCCCTTATCTCAATGCGGTTATATTTCCTCTAAATTATACTTTATTCATCCCTAACCTATTTTATTTTCAAATACATACAGCCTGTATGGGTAGTAAGACGTGGAGCTAAAAAGAATCGTATTATTTCTGCTCTTCTTTGCATAATATAATATTTATTTTGAAAGTATCAAAATGTTTGTTTCGAAGCAAGAACTTAGGGTAAGTATAATTTAAACAAATGATCCCTTTCGTATTTGTTTTCCTAAATTTATGTTGATTATGTCACAAAGGTTAGAAGAAAGAACAATGACTATAAAAACTAAAGAAGAGTTAATTAAACCCAAATACATTTCACTATTAAATATTATATTAGTAGAACATAATAAAAAATACTTTTGAAATTTATAATATAATTAATTATTCATCTCGCTTACACATTTTTTTTTACCTTATCTAAAGAAAATAATTACAATCGGGAAATTTTTCAATCTCAAAATTATGATTAATCGTTACGTTTTATGTATCTTCAAAGCCAAAAAGTATATTTTACAATTTTGTCTGTCGCCATATCTGTCTTTCTGTCTGTCAGTCCTTGACCGCAGATCTGAACCGATTTGGTGGATTTTGTTCAACCTTGATATTCATATATTGTAGAGTCAACCGTTCAAATGGCTGTAGTTGAACGTGGAAGTGTTTCTAAGTGTAATTTTGCAGAGGGGAACGAGAAATGGTCACATACGTACTGTGAATATACACGATCGCCGAAAAACTAGCGCAGAACAGAAACGTGGTCACGTGACGAGCTCTAAGCCAATCACAAGAATTTCGCCCAATCGGCACTAGCTGTTCCGCTAAATTTCAACTCATCTTGTTACAGTCTTGTTATAGTCTAGTCTTGATGTAGCTTGTTACAGTCTTGTTAGAGTCTAGTCTTGATGTAGTCTTGTTATAGTCTAGTCTTGATGTAGATCTTGTTACAGTCTAGTCTTGATGTAGTCTTGTTACAGTCTAGTCTTGATGTAGTCTTGTTACAGTCTATTTGAGAGACTTAATGAAAGTTCCTAGGGAAAAGTCTCAGGCTGTTTTTCAGGAATACCCATGTTGGCAAAGGTCGTGTTATGGGTTTCGGGCTTCCACTCATATAGGGACTGAAGGGCATAAGAGGCCAGAGAAAGGGCTCAAGGACCTGTAGGATGGGACAAAGACTTGCTAGTAGTGTTCATAAATAGTTATTGTACAACTTCTTTCATTTATAGTTCCTACTTGTTTATAATAAAAGTACAAATAAAAGGATCCATTGCCTTTTACCATATTTTTCTAACATGATCCACAATAATATCTAACCTGGGGTTGAGATGGGCAACATCACTAAGTAGAAACAGGCAGTGACAAATTATATATAGCTGACGATTTACGCACGTCCATCACAGACTCTGCCTTAAAATATGAGTGAAGAATGAACCTTGTCCTGTGACTACCTCTGGATAGTTATGTGGTTAGAGCATTGGCATAGTAAGCCAAAGGTCCAGTGTTAAGGTATTATTTTCAATTTAAGAATATTATATAAGGGGTGTTTGATCTCTCAAATAAAACTGAATATTTGGTCCTTGGATAAAATTAATTATTGTTTCAAGAATTTTATCATACAATTTATTTATTTTATTTTTCAAACAATTTGTTTGATTTTAAATTGGATGGCACTAACCTATCATGGGCTTAATATTTAATCAGAGACTAAATACAATCAGTTTCAAACACTTGGTGGAAATATTACGGCAATAAAAAACGTTGTACAAGTAAAAAATCCTTTTCACGCTCATACAAAGATCAATTATTTTAAGAACTCATTTGAGTTTATTTGACTATGTGATTACACTCTCAAAATATATTCTGGATGTTAGGTTGCGAGTAGAGATATCTAATTTGTTCCACTCCTGCGATACCAAGACAGTAATAGAACGAGCTTTTTATGTCGGTGATCTATGCACGGGAACAGACACCTGTAGACAGGATTCTGACCTGGTGGCACGTATGGGAAGCTTGAATCAATGAAATATAAAATTAGTGAATAAATAAATCCTACAGTGGTGGATCCAGGATTTTCAAGTGAGAGGAGGGGGTGCGACCAGGTAGAAGGGACGGGACGGGGCTTGCTCTCACGGGACTGGGCTAGGGCAGGCTCCCCCTTGGGCAATGCTGAAGGAAAAACTCTTCGAAATTTGAAGGGGGGAAACCGCATACAAGTTCAGCGTTTATTTATGTTTTTTTGTAAATTTTTCTTAATCAAATCAATATCTAGGAAATTTAAAACAATTATTGACAGTGATAGACTAGCTAAGCAACTGGCTAGTTAGATATTATGTTGCAGTACAACCTTTAGTGACTATAACATAGATTTAATTGGTTTATTTTTTTTATTTGTTACTGTTGGTAGGCCTACTAACTAAAATTCTTCTTGAGGGGGTCACGCGCCCCTCACGCCCTCCTTTATATCTACCCCTTCCGTACTAGTGACGGTCAACAAATCGATTTTAAGTAAAATATTGTATCCCATTAAAGGTTTTTTTTGTATACAGTCCCAGGGGCTTTGCTGTGCATGTTTGATGTCACATCCGTTTATATTCATAGAAATGTTTCTTAGCAACGGGCAAGGTCCAAGCAACTGGTATCAAAGGTCAAGGAGTAATATTCTATTGATCTATCGTCACCTCACTTTCAAAATCTGTTTGTGTCAAATTTGCACTGGAGTTTGTTTTCGCACTTATACGAATCGGTGCCATCGTGGTTTAAGGCTTCACTATTGAAACGTACTGAATATGACAGGAATGAGGTCTTCAGGGTTTGAAGTATCCCGCGCCGACAGCTAAGTGGTCCAAGACGTTAGGGCATATATGTAGGTAAAAGTATAATATATACGCCTGAGGGGCACATATTCAAGCATCCCTATGTTCCTTTATAAAGTTTCTTGGTCTTGAAGTTACATTGTTATCACACAAATGTACATAATATTTTATATATATGTTTATTTCCTTGGATACTCTGAAGTTTAAGATTCTTTTAGATGTGAGAATAATTCATATATATGTCTGAATATTTATTTACGTAAATGTAAGATCAAATAAAATTAAGGGTGAAACGTTACCTGTGTGCAATTTTTATCTTCCCCAAAGGAACATGATTTGCCCACAAATGTGAATACGAAGCAACCAGCACAAAATATAATGTATCTTTGTATTTAAGATTAAAATGTATTCTGAAATAGTTAGAGCAGTAATTATTACTATTTGGAATTGCATTTAATTTGACGAAAAAATACGATTTTAAAAATTTAATTCTACTTTAATAGGAGAATACTACAATTGGTCACGTTGTTTAAGATAGAAAATCTGATTATATATATAGATATATATTAATGTAAAAAACAGAGCTTATATTTTAATCGTACATCAAATTTATAGCCATGCGAAATGTCTGCACTATCGGTATTGTGGTTTGGAAGTGATTAAGCAACAAACAAACAGACGACATTTCATTTTTATATGTAAGTAGTATTTATGTTTAGATTAATTTTATTTATATTAGTAATTAATTTTTAAATTTATTTTATGAAAAGGGGTTAGGGAGGAAATGTAAGTTATAAGCCAATGTGTGTATGGTAGAATATTTACGTTAGGAACTTAGATGATTAAAAAAAATCCAGCACTTCTTAAGTATACTTAGCACTAAGTTTTACAACCCGTTTTTGGGCTATACGCTTAAGTACTAATTACACTAATGGATTAGGAATTGAGAAGGTTGAATATAGAGGAAGTAATCCCGCATTTGCATGGAGAGAAAGTGGAAAACCATTTATGAAAAACCACCCCCAGTTCACACAAGTCATATTCGAACCTCGATCTCCCCATCCTTATCAGTCTAGCTCAACATGAAACTAGCGCGTTAGATAATTACACCACCCCTATTTCTCTCGCAAGGATAAATCCCTAAAAAAAATATCTCAAGAAGGGGGGGAGGGGAACTCGCCATACCCCTAGGAGATGGGACTCCAAATACGCCCCCCATTTGGAAAGCCCACGAGGGCGCCCTCGGTGGAAAGACATATAAAAAAATTCCCTCAGTGTCCCCTGCGGACTTTGAACCCCGATTTCCAACCACCCGTCACCAGCAAATAAGACCCGAAAAGACTAACGATTGTGTCCACACTCCCACTTGTGTGAGTATTCATTTGTTAATTGCGCGAGTGTTGAAAGTATGAACATGAAAACAAATGACCTAAAATTACACAGTTTTGCATACGTTTGATACGGGTAATTAACACCGTCTGCTCTTAATGAATCGTACTAATTAGTTTTAGGACACCTCTATGCCGTTATTTTACCATTAGTGAAATGAAATTTGCTCAATTTTACAATTATACTGTTTCCACTGAGTAGGGAGTCAAGCTCGGGACTATAATATCAGCAGATAAACCCTCTTCTATTTCATTATTCGGGCAGTAAAATAATTAACATAGAAATATTAACAAGAATAAAAGATTTGATTATCCTTTTTTAGTGAATTTACTGTACATTCCTTCTATTTTAACCAAGTACAATATTTCTTCATTTATTAAGATACTTACTGCGCATGCTCTAAATTCATGAATGGAGGGAGCTCATATTGAGTAGTGTACACACCATTAGCCAAGATTTTATTAAAGGTGCTTTGTAAATATACCTGTATTTATTGTCAGAGAATTTAATAGTTAACAGTTTTACTGACCAATAAATATGCATTTTGACTGTAGAACATAATGTTCTCAGTATCGGCGAGTACGCGGACTAAACGTCAGATCCATCTAGTTTGGTTTGAAAATGACGGGAGTTTAAGGTTTGAATCCCTGCCAAGGGTGTTTTATCCTAAACGGTTTCCCACTCTTCAAGGTTTTTGTTTCAGAACTGCGTCTTATTACCGGTTCGGGCTATACTATACGCTCACTCTCCAAGTATCGTAAGCGTAATTAAAATGTGAGTACAAAAGGTTGTAAAATGCGGTGAAAAAAACTACTGTGAATCTTTTAAATATAAAATTAAAAGCATTACATTTATCTGCTTATGTAGTGAATAGGGCTGGGTCGAGTGGGTAATATGGTCTCATCGGTTCTCCAAAAAATAACTGGAAACGTTTTTGTTTCCTAGAATGTACCTTCTTTGCTACGTAGGATAGTTTTAAATATTAATAAATACAAGTTGAACTGAACCGGGGCCATCTTGGAATATCAAGCACTTGAACTACACAGAATGGCCGGGAAAGTGTAAAAAGTACTTAATAACTTATGTATTTTAAAATTAAATAATACAAAAGTAATTTCGTAAATATAGACATGAATTGCACGTTTTAATGTAATTAAAATCTATATAGATTTTTTTATATTTATTTGTTATCTTTGTTCTTACGCGTAATTCCGCATCGTTCATTTTATGTAAATGGACGTGAACGGGGTGTATTCCTGCCTCTAACTATCGAGACTCAACCGCACTCAATAAATTAAATGATCAACGATTATACAAAATAAGTTAGTAACTTTCTCAATACAAACTATTTACCTCTTATATTTAGGCTGGTTCAAAAAGTTATGAAGTTTGTGACTATCCGTCTCTGGCAAAAAAAAAAAAAAATCAAATGGAATTCTATTAGTTTATGTGAAGAGTAATTTTGAAATGTAATCCAAAATAATAACGTAGAACCAGAACCGGCTGTATTTTGGTAACAAATTGTATGTAGAGTCTGTTGATGAGGTTTTTACCTATAGGACAATTCAAAATTCATATGTTTAGGTTTTGGGTTACCAACACTTGTAAAAGATTATTGTTTTGTTATAAATGTTAATTTTTTTAATTACATGCTATATTTTACATCTAAAATAACGTGATATTAAGTTTTATTACAATGTTTCATAGCTTTTAATAATTACTTTCTACCCAATCCGAAAAGATATTTTAAACATAATTAAAAGTACTTATTCTCCGTTTTGAAATGTTATCTATGAGGTGTGATATAGTGCATAGATTAATGCCTTTTAGTACAGGCATCGTATTTAATTGTAAAAGAGAAAATACTTATCAATTTATATATGTATAGTTAATACATTATTTTATGATTACTTTATAGTATTTCGAAATATTTAACTGAATACAATATTTTGATCCACTGCGTGGGTGTACCATTGTAAAAAACTTGTTTCCGTCACGTTTAATCACATGGTATAAACTCGTCGGTCGCCATTTTGAAGCTATGTTCGTTAGACCCTTTGTGAAAGTGATGTGAATAATAGTTTTTTTAAGTGGAATGAAACGATAAATAAGCTTTGTATCCAACTTCAAATAAATATATAAATAATATTGGCCTAAATTATTGTGGTTAACTATCACACTCATATATTACCATCTTTTTTCATTACAGTTATACAAAGTGATAGATGTCAGCTGTTCGCGTAGGGATACATTAGGAATTATTTCCAGTAAATTTTTCAGCTGTCATCCAAGTAAACTAAGATCGTGACTGTATTATAAATTGTAGTGAACATTATTTACAATTTGATTTATATTGGAGAAAAATATATTGATATTTTTAAAAGTTATTAAAAACACTATTAATTTATTTAGACGTAATTATTTGATCTTAAACTGCCACAATTAATTAAATTAATATTAATAATAAAATAGAATATTTTTGACCATAAAAAGTATATATTTTTTTCTATGAGGTTCTTTCTACCAGATTCGCCCGATTAAAAACGATTCAACTAAATACGTATCGGAATGAAAATGTTAGAGGCCAAGTTGTAAAATTGTGGGTCCAGCGTTTGGTGAACTTTAGCATTTGACTTTTGCCACTTTACCCAATCTCAATTTTTTTGTCTATAACCTACCTCTTTTCTGACCCAAGAACTTTGTCATATGGTCACTAGATTGGTGAAAATCGGGGAGCGGGTACACTAGAAAGTAATTTTACTAATAATGTAAAATGTTTTTGATTGTTATACAGTAATAATTAATAAGCTAACTTAACTCTCCATTTCGTTGTTAATTTATTCTCTATCAGGCTCATTTAAACATGTCACCTCATTTACCTTGTCCTTACTGTCATTTTGAATTTATTTCATTAGTTTTTCGCACCAGAGGTTGCATGGCCTAGGGTGTTGGGTTTAACGAATAATTGATTGCCGATGGAGTGGAAGTTGAGGGTCAAATCTCATCTGGGTTAATAAGAAGTTATTTACCACATGTGGTTTATCACTGAGGTTTTCCCATTCTCTCTCCAATAAAGTGTTGGTGCATTTTCTTTAGGCTACTCTCCTAAGTCCTACACATTATAAAAAGTAGTTAATAACATTGATCTTGAACATACTAATGACAATTATTTAACTAGTTTAAATTTTTAATTTGTGTTTATTACGCTTGAGTCTCGCAACATTAAATTCCTATATTGTTATTTTGTGTTAATAGATATGCTTAGCAAATAAATGTTAGATAATTATTATTATTATTATTATTATTATTAGCACCGCGTCTTACTACCCGTTCGGGTTATACGCACTTACGCTAATGTGTAATGGTAGGGTGATTGTGAGATGAAATGAAGGACCTACAGTTAAACGTGGAATCCGAACCACGGTGGAGGCCTGGCATTCCCCACATTCACAAGATGTCTTGTCAGAGGTGAAGGAAGGGGTTGGTAATCAGATAAATCTTTGCCGGGACCGAGGATTGAACCCCGGCCGCCAGCATAGAAGTCTGACACCTTACCCCTAGACCACCAGGTCACCGATATAAATGTTAGAGAAGCCCACTATAATTCAGGGGTAAATAGAGTATATCTGAAGCGCAAAGGCAAACTTAGAGCCCAGATAACTCGTAACTAAGATAGGAACTAAAGCTCTAACAAGACGTTGCGTTGTAGTGCAGTAACTTGGAATCTTCATTAGTAGAAGAAAGGGGAATTAAGACCAATGAAACTGTTTAGTACTAATTTTTTTAAATATTAAGTTGCACCAGACCAACTTTCTCTCTCTTTTATCTTAAAATAGAAACATTTACTAAAAACTCGTTTAATTTGTGAAACTAAAGCACATAAATGATTGCATAAACACTCCTCCAAAGAGAATTAATGAAATAATACGAACTTTTACAGAAATATTGAGAAAAGAGGAACATCTCTGTTCAACAAAGAGCATGACGATCAATTTCAATCGTCAAAGATCTCCATGATAATATTATATTTGGTTATTAACTCAGAAACGATTGGTTTTACAAAAATATGTATTTCAAATAAAAATATTTTAATTTTTAATACCTTTAAAATGATAAGCTATTTCGTATATAAAATAGAGAACGAAAAAATATCAAAATTCGACATTTTTGCTCATTTAGAGTACCCTTTAAGTAATTTTCATGGGGAAAAAAAGAATTTCCATTTTATTTTTAATACTAAACAATACCTGGATACAAAATCTAATCAAAATGGTTAAAGCGGATTTTCTCTCTTTTCGCTTTTAATAAAACTAACCTTAATTTTAGGCTTAGATATCTGGGTTTTTTTTACCTCGGGTGAAGCCTATGAAAACCTTAAAGACCAATTTTAAGCCTGACCGGTAAAATGGTAGAAGTTCTAGGCCAACATACAGACAGACAGACTGACAGATAGAAAGAATGCATCACGAAAATCACTTTTTCAGTTTCAGGGTGTCATGAAACGTCCATATTTATCAAAATCTCGAGTTAGATTTCTTTACAATCATAATACTTCTCTCTCCGAGGGGTCGAGATAAAGTAAAAGGAGAACACACAATTTTTTTTTTAATCCCTTTAAAATGGTAAAAACTATTTAACTGATTCCAATTGGGCTGTTAGTAAATAAATAATTGAGAAAAATTCTCTTCTTAACGTTTTCTGATTCAAGCATAATCTTGTAGAGGGATTACCAGTTAATTGGTCGTAAGAGGGTCTCATTAAAAACTGTATTAATGCAGCCACGGCCATTAGTGATCTAGACTATAGTCCTGGAGGCCGAGGTTCAATTCTTAGCTATATGGATTGAATATGTATTTTTACACTGTATTATCTGTAATCATCCTTCTCTCTCACAAAATAGGAATTCTGATAGTTTCCGTTCACCTTCCTTACCTTTATCATTTATATGAAATAGTTTTAAGTTAGTATTTGCCAGCACCCTGTAGCTTCAGCTGTGAATACAAATAAAGTTTTAGAACATTAATAATATTCGTAACAAGAGACAGGATTTGAACCCACATTATCCTAGCACATGATAAAAACTTTATAAAGCGAGTATATAGCGTTCGAAAAGGTCGAGCGAGGGAAAGCCAGCGTAGGTTGGAACGTTCGTGCCCCCCGCCCCCCCCTGCTGACTAGCAAGCAACCTGTGTTTCAACCCCTACCCCCCACACACACACAGACTTGCTGACGTCACAACTCTCCCCTCCCCCATCCATCCCTTCCCCACAGCCTCCTACACAAATGACAGCTCGGCGGCAAGCCGGGAATTGATTGTTTCAACAACATAGAATATTATCTACGTTCAGTTTCAGATAACAAGCAAACGGTAGGGAATGTAGAGGCTACGAAAAAAACAAGAGAAGGGGGTATTTTTACTTTTTAGTGGATACATTATTTGCATCAAACACGCAACGTTAGAGGAACTGTTAACACGTCTGTTTCTGAAATGACCACATGAATTAATGGTAGTTATTTTGGTCATATTGAAATGATATATTTTCTATCCAAAGTAGGGGTAATGCAGAGGATGTTCAAACGAATGTTTAATTTTATTTAATATGTTTTTAATGTATTTGTCGGGAAACCATTTGTGTTCTCAGGCATAGTTAACTTTAATTGAAAAATAGGCATTGTTGGGGACCTTTTATAGTATTTCCGTTTTTACATCAAACAAAGTGTTATGATTATCTAGATTTTAGTGATTTTAAATATAGCCTTGATAAACTTAAATAATCATTTTAAATTCGTTTTTACAGTAAGGTAAATGTTGTAAGGGTTGTAGAATTGTGTGATTTCTAAGAAAGGCATGGTGATTTTGTGTGATTTCGAAGAGAATCGTTGGTGGCGTTGTGTAACTTCTAAGAACGGGATGGTGGGTGTGTTTTCTATGAAAATGATGGTGATATTGTGTTACTTCTAAGAGAGTAGGTGGGGGTGGAATTGTGTAACGTCTACATTGAGTTGCTTCTAAGAGAATGGTGGTGGCACAGTGTGATTTCTAAGAAATGGATGGTGGTTTTGTGTGTATTCTAAGATAGGAGTGGTGGCCTTGTGTTGCTTCTAAGTGAGTGATGGTGGCATTGTGTGATTTATATGACAGTAATTGTGGCATTTTGTTACTTCTGAGAGAGTTGTGTTGGCACTGTGTGACTTCTAAGAGACTGATGGTGGTATTTTGTGGCTTCCAAGATAATGGCGGTGGCATTTTTTGAATTCTAAAAGAGGGATGGTGCCATTGTGTAAATTCTAAGAGCGTAAAGGGGGCATTGTGTGACTTCTAAGAGAGTGGTGGAGGAGCCATTCTGTGCCTTTTAAGAGATATCAATTCACATGTTTACAGTGGAATTACAAGCCAGATAAAAATACTTAGTGTGTAATATATGGGTCTTGGTCTAGATTTACGGCCGCGTCGAAAAGGTTTACCTGACAATTTGATGTTATATTTAAAAAATAATAAATAATTAATGGTCTAGGGCTGCACTCTAATTAATAGGGGGTCTGTAAATATTTCAAGTAATTTATAGATGACGTAAAAACTCATTGACAACAAACTGCTACAAGTATTAAAACCATCGATGACATATTGTGTTAACATGTTTTGTTGTACTTGGTTTATTTATTGTTTCGCTGAGTTTTAGTGCACCTTTGGGCTGTATGCGTACCTTATGTACTTTAATGGCGTAGGGATATGGTAGAATTTTAAAATAAGTGTCTACCAGAATTTGCATGAAGGAAAAGTGAGAATATATTTTTCTAAGCTACCCTCATAACACCAAACCGAGATTAGAGCCTCACTTTCCCCATAACCGACAATCCAATCCAACACGAGCGTGATACTTAGATCAGAGCTCGGTGGTGACAAATGTCGGTTTCTCGCACGAAAAATTTACTTTGCGCTTTCCCTAGAACTTTCCATTGAAGAATGGTGACTCAAGCCTTATATATGTAACATGTGTGACCTCTTGTTAAGAAGGAAAATTATCCGGTTCTCGTTCATGTTGCACTACAAGTGAAGGCATTGCTCCGTTCAAACAACTTGGGACTAATGATTTTAAGCTAAAGATGATAAATATATATAGAACAGATGAATATTTTGATTATTGCAATTGAATGGGAGTGAAAATTTACTCCCCACAATTTAAAAAAGTGTTGATGAAAATGAATGCCATTCTACTTAGTAAGCTATAAAAAGTGTTTAAAAATATAGTTTTATCATTTTGTTTAAAAAATTAACATTCCTTGTGATTTATATTATTAAAAAGAGACCTTCTGTACAAAATATACCAACACTTCTACATTATTTCTGCTACAATTACGAATGCAAGCCACAGAGCCTGCCTTTGATTGAACAAAGGTGTGATAGCAAACTCTCTGTACATATTATAATGACAGCCAATTTGCGACAATGTAAGTTTTTAATCTGGCTAGCTCGCGAAACAATTTGACAAATTGAAAGTAGCCGTCATCTCATTAAGTTAGACAACCCTTGCCTGTGGGCTAGGCTTAGTTCAGTTTTAAGTTTTAATCTTTATTTTTAGGACTCTTAGAAAGATAAAAAATAAATTATTGGGTAGCTTTGAAACGTGGTGCTGGAGAAGACTTGAAAAGATCAGGTGGACAGACAGGGTGACCAATTAAGAAGTCCTAAGAAGAATGGTTGAAAAGAGAACCATTTTGGATATTATTCTTTGGATAAAAGCAAACAGTATCGTATAAATCCTTAGGAGGAACAACTATCTTCCGCACGACGTCGTAGAAGGAAAGTTTATTGGAAAGAGAAGCTTAATAAGAAGGAGGATTCAAATACTAGATGATTTGAAGGAAGGAAGAAAATTCTGGGAGTTCAGGGAGTAGAAAGAGGACAGAGAAGTTCACAGACAAAAGGAATGGACCTATCATAAGAGAGATCACCTAATAATTAGTATTATTGTGCGAACTAAGTCATTTCAGGTCATGTTAAGATAGCTTAGGCTATGATATATTAAAATAAATTATGTTCAATTTAGTTGGCATAAGAAGAGTGAGGTAAAGTTTTATTGTGCTTAAATTTTTTAGATTTTAATGAGTCAAGTCATATAAGATGAAGTTGATTATCTACGTAAACATTATTTGAGCTATTTCGATTCAATATTCACGGCGTGCATGGACTTAAAGAATATGTTAAGATAGGTCGTAATATTTAGACATTAAAACAACTCTTTCCCTAGTCATTTTAATCTCGGATAATAATACTTAAATATGTTGTACTCGACCATTTGGTCGTTAAAAAGATAAAAGGTAATTTAAATATCGCACTCACTGTTCTTCCCCTTCTAACAAAAGAGTGGTTATTCCCGATTAAGTCACTGCAAAGTCAGCACAATATTCAAACGTGAATTTTATTAAGAATAAATTAACTATGTAATGTTTCAGTGTGAGTCATCCTCTAAGAGTTCCAGTGGTTTGCAAAATAATTGGTAGGATGCGTGGGTTGCGTCATTCACTATATGTAAGTTTTAATATCTGAAGTTAGGTATGTGACGAAATTAAGCCACATTTTCGCATAATACCATATTGTGTTATTTGAGTGCACAGTAAATACCCAGCTGAGGAAATCACCCTTCATTACTCTGGGGAGTTTTTCAACAGAAACGCCTTGCTTTCAGCGCTGGAAATTCTTAATTTTCCTGGCATTATATAAAGCGATCTTATTGCAAATAAACGTCTTCCCAAAGGGATCTTTAGTGTACATTTTGAAGAGGATTGTTAATAGTGTATCACAAAGGTTGTTAGTGATGACAATACTTGTTGTAAAATATACACATTGTTACTTTTCACATCTAAATGCATAGCACTCTGAATAATCTCAATTTAAATTTATCTCTTTCATTGGTCAAGTTAATATTTACTGTCACTTTTTACTGCCTTTATTGATTTACAAAGAGTTCCACATTAATTTGAGAATAGAAAACTCTCAACATGATGGCCAATGCTCAAGAACAGATCGTGGCCGAACGCCCCCCATCGTTGGGATGGCGCCTACGGCATTTGGACCTTTCTAAAATTAAAATATTCGAGATTAGATTACGTATCTGTGTCGTCACATCCCCCGCCTTTCCCCACTGCTACAGTCAATTTCTTTCTTCCTCGAGTTTCATCGGCCATTATGACTATCGTAGAATCTCGTATAAGACGTTAAAAATGATCGATATTGTTTTAAAATGTGAACGGAATATTTGAACAATAACCCGGTAAATAATTATATTTCTTGTTTTGATAAAAGTATTGTTATAATTATCTGGTGTTTCCCTCAACGCAATGCAATGTTAGTTAAAAACAATAAGTTTGAAAATGAATGAATTAAATGTAGTATGGCATCTGGCCGCATGGCATGCTAGTAACGTCAAAATAAATAAATATTTTAGAATAAAAATTGACAGAATTAAAATTCTTACACCATAATGGACAAATGAGAAAGTATAAAAGTTGTTGCTGTCACATTTAGTCTATTTCCTCTCTACATTAAACCTGCTTCATTTAATTACTAAAATCTACCTTCCACACCTTTGGGCCAAAAACATCAATTCAAAAATTGTGTTTACTATTAAGAGTTAGATAATTTCTATATTTCATTTTGGCTGGTCTTATATACTGTTTTGCTAAAAGAAGAATTATTAACAAAATTATCGTGATTATAATTGTACCATACCTCTTGGTTAAATCTTGGTCATAGAAATTATAGACATTAAAATTTAAAGCTTATTATTACAGACATTAAATTATTTATACTATTTGACCGGGGAAGTGACTTTATTCATGTTTGTAGTATCCTAAAATGTTATCAATTTTCAGGCCTGTCCTATTCCCTTAAAACAAATATTTGCTGATCCCTACAATCCTACCTACTAAATTCAAAGGTTTTACGCAATAAAAATATTTTCAAATTTCCGCATACACCAAGATTTGCCGAGGATGCACGAGTGTTTAGTTGAGCTAGTTGAACACCGACTAAGATGTTTATCATAATCACCCTCAAAAGGCTTGTCAAGGCGAAGTAAGGAGACAACTTTCTGGCCGTGAAATTCTATGAAAATACCAATCTAATTAGTCATATAAGTTAATATCTTGTATTTTGACTATATCATATTTTACATCTAAAATGTATAACAAATTATATTGCTAGAAGAGAATCATTTAAGTATTCTGAACTTATTTATACAAACCTGAGAAATGTAGAACATTTTTTATACAATTAACTAGTTTTTTAATTAATCGTGAATATTAAATAAATACAAAATTAAAACAATCTAATAAAGGCATCCAATGTCGATAAAACTTCTAAGGGAAGGCCCTCGTATTCCCTTATAGCTAATAAGGAGACGGGGGGGAGGGGGCGTGTTAACCTCCAAACTCTTCAATCCTTCCTTTTTCACTATCATGCGCCACCAGTTACTTTTTTTTCCCTAACCACCGTGTCCCACAACCCGTTAGCGATGAATACAGCGCCGAGTTTGGGTTGGATACTAATGGGTTTGAATCGAGCTTGCCCCCGTGGTGACTGCCCTGGCTCAGATGGTACCTGGCAGAGTGCCTCTTCGTGGTGGACCCCAGGCAACGTCTGTAGGGCTTAACCCAAAAGGCGGCTAAATCTTGTAATAAAATATATATAATTTATTTTTACTTTTACAGTGATACTAATAAAATAAATATATATATTATAATATATATAATATAATATAATCTTTGACCGGGAACATATCAATCTTTTTAACCTCGGTTCATTCAAACAGTGTAAGAGATATCTGTGTAATCTCTTTACCTATATACTTGTGTTTTAGTTGGGCGCCACCCCTAGTATCTAGGGGAAAAATAATAGTAATAAAAAAAAACTTTACCTCGGCTATCCACTCAGTGGCACGACGACTCTCAACCTCGGGACCTCTGGGTGAACTTAAAGCTTAAAAAACCATGACCAATATAGATAAAAAAAA
>CABFOV010004290.1:40930-54165 GCA_902141375.1 Timema poppense
AGTCAATCACACTTCTTAAAAGGATAATTAATATGCTTAATAAAAGGTAAGTGTTCTTCCTTAAATCAAAATTCTTTATTTAAATTATTTAAAACAATGTTTTACGTTGTTCCTTCCGTCCTTTTACATAATTTAATATATGTAAACATTGTCATTAGACAGGCCAGCAACCAGCTGTTGAAATTCGAAGATTTCACGGGAAATAAATGGGAAAATAAATTAGAAATTGTTCACAAAAATAGAAAAAAATAGGAAAATACAAGGTAGGGTGGCAAATAACATCATAATCTCGATTGAGGTATCTGTGTGGAACTGAATGGCGGGAGATGGGCCCCACCTACTCGCTACACACTAAGTGTTTGGTATATCCCATTCACGGTAGGAATTACTCTCTGGAAGGTCTTTTTTCCTACCAATATCCTACTATATAGTAGATTTATGGTAGGGAAAAAGGCCTTTCAGAAGTCAATTCCTACGGTGAATGGAATATAGCTAGTACCCACTGGGAAAGCTGATCAGGCCATCTCCATGAGGCCCCCACTAGGCAGCTCAGCTTGAAAACTCCTTGGAGTGATTCCTGAGGCTAGGCGCCTGACCTCCTCTAAGGGGTTAGCGTCCCTACGTGAGAGGCTAGCACTCACGGAAAGAGGAGTCAACTTCTACCACCGAGGGAAGCTGGCCAAGGTAGGAAGGGGGTTTCCCAGTTGTACAGTGATGACAGGGTCAACGGCATTCGCGGGTTCGTCAGTCCATAAACTACCCAATGTGCATGTAATATGCGTGGCTACGCTCGAAGGACACAGCCATTATAGGTTAGAAGAGCCTTGTGAGAAGCGTTTGTTCCCCAGACAAGTGGATGCCGAACACCAACATGGCAGGTGAGTTTCCACTACTGAAAAGTCTCTGACTTGTATAAGGTGTCAGTCTAGTGAAGTAAGGAGTATATAGCTGTTCGGGCTATACGCACATGTACTAATAAATGTTAGGTATTTAAAAGGTTGCATTTAGGAGAAGCGTATCCACATTTGCGTGAAGGAATATGGAAAAACCATTAAGGAAAAAATAGCGAGAGTGGCGTATTAAATAATTCAACACTGATTACTCTTGTGATCAAAATTAAAATATCCCCTTGGACTTAAATAACTGTTTATTCCATTACTTGGGGTCAGTAACTTCTATCGATCCTAAGAAACTATTATACGAGTGTGTGTGAGTGTGTGTGAGTGTGTGTGCGTGCGTGTGTAACTTTCGAGAGCTGAGGTGTTAGATAGTGTCCCATCAACTCTGATCAAATGATCGTCCCCCCGCTTAAAAGGGAACCCAGAAAAGCTAACACACGAGACTAGATTGGAAATCACGTGACACGGGATCATCTGAGTGCCGTGAACGTCGCCTAATGACTGGAGAGGTGCAAATATCGTGGACACGTACGAGATAATGACGTCACGCGCTAAAGATCGATAATCTCACTCGCAAGAAGGAGGTCAGTCATCTCCTGCTCTGGTGCTGAGAACCGCAGAGGCTGGGAGATGACAAAGATAAAGAAAGAAGAAGAAAATAGTGAGGGCTCGAGTACGAATCTATGGAAGAGAGACTTAAAGGAGAAAACATTAACGGGAATAGGGGGATAGGAAATCGAAGTAATAAAGTACGTGTGATGTCAAGTCTCTTGATCACAAGAAGTAAAATAGAAACATTACGGAGGAAGGAAAGAAAAAGAGATTATAGTGTCGAGCTGAGAAAGGGGAATTTTCTACACTAGAAGAAAATAACGTCATTGAGCGACGGCGCCTTCGTGGTATATTCATAAACATTAACTGAAGAAAAGGTGGATGGAATTACAAAACACTCGTGACGCTTTTTTAAAGTGCTTTAGTGCCCACCAGTCGATCCAAGTCAGTGTGATCCAACTGCTGTATGCGGCTCGTTATTTTATTTCTTCTGGCCCGTCAATTTAAATGGTTCTTAAATAACTAATATAAAAAGGCATAGTTCCAATCTACATTTTCTAAAAACTTGCTTCGATACGACTAACTGTTTAGGTACAGTCATAATAGTACTATAATGTACAGTACTTATATACTGGTACAAGTGCATCTGGAAAATCGGGAGAGCAGGAAAAACACAGGATTTTTTTTGAGAATGAACATACGGAAGTTATACACAAAGAAAATACTGGAATATTTGTGAATTTGTGACATTTAACTGCAAGGTATTTGCATTGAATAAATTGTGAACTGAAGATCTAAACACGCTGATTAGGGCACATGTCACATGTTTTATCCCCCTGAATGTAATCTGGGTTACGTTGCGACACACATATATATTATTTCCTCCTCAAGTTAAAATCATCGTATGCTAAACACCAACTACAGATCTTACACTAGTCAATTTTATTAAAATATTAATTTTGATTATTCTATAAGCTTACTTCTCTCTAGAGTATTTGATTATATGGGAACATATTTTGGAAAACCTGGGAAGCACAAGATTTTTTTTTATAAAGAAAATAGTGTTTGCTCTGATATAAGTACATTAAAAAAAGTATTTTTTGTTGTTATCATATCATTACAGTTATGTTTCTGGTGGTCTAAGGGTAAGGTGTCAAACTTCTGTGCTGGAGGTCTGGGGTTATATCCTTGGTCCCGGCACAGATTTATATGATTGCCAAACCCTTCCTTCCCCTCTGACAAGACGTGTATTAATCACAACTTGTGAATGTGGGGAATGCCAGGCCTCCACCAGTGGTTTGTATCTCACGTTAAACTGTAGGTCCTCCATTTCATCTCACAATCACCCTACCATCACACATTAACCTAAGTACTTATAACCCAAACGGGGAGTAGGTCGCGATACTACTACTACTACTACTACTACTACTACTAATAATAATAATAATAATAATAATAATAATAATAATAATACATTTCTAGCGTCCTGGTAGTCTTGTTGAATTAAATATATTGGACAGAACTTCACTGAAATTTGGACCACACAGGTATAAATTTGCGTAGACTAAGGAGACAATGATATTTGTGTGAAAGTTGAGAAGTGTAACAGCACCCACGTGAAGAAGTAATTAATTCCTACATTTCATCCAACTTGGGTTCGAACTTTGTCCTCCTGATATAGATTAAGCTACTCATCTTGTTACAAAAAATGTATATAAATATTATAGAGCTATGAAAACACATGGCGAAAAAAATAGTTTTAATATGTTTAGTTATATACTGTATTAACTTACTATTTATTTCATTAAACACACATATTTCGCATAATGTATTCCAAATTTCGGATTCCTTAAAATCATTATCATTATTATTAGTATATTTATTAAGAGTAGGTATGCACATCAACTGATTTAAATATAACTAATTTAACATACATAAGAGCAATGTCATGTGATAAGTAAGATTGCCAATTTTACTGAAAAATGTGTGTTTATTCGGTGTTCTACGTGGTTTTAAATTTATATTTTTTTTCTATGCGTAAAATATTTCAAACGCTGCTATATACTTCATAAATATATTTTATTGGTTAGTACAAAAAATATGCAGTTTTTTTTTGTCGATATCTCTAGGCAAATTCTAACCCTCATTATGAAAATCTTCCTATTTTTTAACACCCTGGTAAGCTTTTCTTTATTTGTGTTAAAATGAAACGTTGAGATAATCTATATAAAATTTTCGTTGGTTGGTGAATGTATGAATAATATCATGTCAGAGTTTTCAGTGTAAAAAAAAAGCAGTCAAGGTATTTAAAAAAGGTTTGAGCTGTAGATTTTCACAAAAGCTACAAAATTGCTAACTGTCCCCGGGCTTTACCACAAACTTTGTTGCTTGGGTTAACAATAAAGTTGAGCCGAACGGTTCTTAGGCTGGCCACACACAAAATGAAACCTTTTGTTTCACGTAAAGACATTTTGGCGCAACGTGCTGCATACGTCTTGACTGACATAACATTCAATGAAGCTTTGCACACTGTTTGCGACAATAGGCAATGCTCCTTTCACTTATGTCTCGCGACAAAACATGAAATATGTATATGTGGATTTTCAGCCATTTTATTAATTAAATTATTTTGAAAAACTTTTGTTGGTGCTTAATGTATTTAGTGAATGTATTAACTATGCAGATACCTCAAGGAATCATAGACAAATCGTAAATATTAAGGTAGGCCATGTTTTTATTATTTCTATTTTGTAACTTACTTTAATTAGTTTCGTTATTTGCGATTATGGTGATAAAACGCAGAGTAAAAATAATCACGTAACTTTTACCGAGTACTTTATAAATTATTGGGAAAATGATTCGCTTGGTTAGCCTACTTTTCGTTCATGTATTACATCTGCGAGTATTTTATATTGAAAATTCATGTGAAGCATTTAAACCGTTAAAAGTAATTTTAACCTAAAAACAGAACCTGTTCTTAAAAAATGAGCTCTCCATAAATATGTGTTTTAAATAAAAATAGTTGTAAACATTCCAGTCAGTAGGATTGATTTTCACCCAGCTGTTAAGAAAATAGAGAATAAAATAATAACATGGACCTTAGTAAAGTTATTCGTTTATTTGTATTGAATAATTTAGTCCATCACTAGCTATCATGGTCGCCCAACTGAACAAATTCAATTTTTTTCTTCTTAAAGAACCAACTAAACACTGCACTCAACTCTTTGATGGCTCACTTAAAAAGAGCGGGAAGTCGAACAATAATTATAACTTGTTGCGAGTCAAAATGTCTCAAACGTCTCGACACCAAATGAAACGTGATTCGAGGTTTTACTTCGAAACAAATAGTCGCAAGTCATATGTTGCATTTGGTTTGTGGCCAGCCATTAGGCTTTTGGTCAAACCTTTGTGTTAACTAATAAAATTTAACACTGGTGGATTATTGAACAATGGCGTCAATTTCATCTTGTTTGGTTTTACGGGTTGCCATCCTGTCTTGCCAAGGTCAGGGTTTTTGAATATTGGTGGTGTGTAAACTAAATTCACATATTTTAGTTGAGTAAAAACGGTAAAAAAAAAAGCTTCACAATTCATTTATAGCCCAGTTATTTAAGATTTTTACCTGGTATTAAAACCAATTAATGCAAATTTTGCGTGCAAGTAAGGTTTTGTGCATAATTTTAGATTTAAAAAAAATGTGCATGGGCTACGTGGTTGCATATTAAAAAAAATAGCCCACAGTTAAAAAAACAGTATTTAAAAAAGAACTTCGTAAATACGGAAGGTACAAAAAAATCATGAAAAAATTTAAAGATCTGAAAACACTACAAAAACGATTTTTATTAATTTTTACGTATTTGCAACTATTTAAGTGAAAAATGGAATCAAAGAGTTATGCGAAATCGTATTGCAAGAAACCACGAGAAGCAAGTATTTTAGAAAATTTAAAAACATTTTAAAGAAGATGATTTCATATTTTAATAGCATATAGTTGTTTTTAATTTATTCATTTGAAGGAATTACAAAATTGTTTTAAAATATATATTTTTTAGTTTAAACATCACCTACATTTATCAATAACACACTAAAAATGTATTATTATTATTATTATTAGCACCGTGTCTTACTACCGGTTCGGATTATACTCACGCTAATGTGTAATGGTAGGGTGATTGTGATATGAAATGGAGTACCTACAGTTTAACGTGGAGTCCGAACCACGGTAGAGGCCTGGCATTCCCCACATTCACAAGATGTATTATTAGAGGTGAAGGAAGGGTTTGGTAATCAGATAAATCTGTGCCGGGACCGAGGATTGAACCCCGGCCGCAAGCACAAAATGTCTGACACCTTACCCCTAGACCGCCAGGTCACCTAAAAATGTATTGGAATTAAAAACCCATGTAGCATTATAATCTTAATAGTACACACTTTATGGTCGCATACAGATATTGTCCGTGGCGTGTATGTAAAGTTATGTTGTCGATTACAGGGTTGGTCGACAACTCGTTGGGGAGCACATCTAGGGCGTAATTTTGTTTCCAGTATAACTTCCGACTCATTCATCGTACCAAGATAAAAAAAAAACACAATAGTTTATACTTGGTAGGGTGATAACTTAGAAACTTAATCTAATTTATATTTTAATACTACCCATGAAGGAGCCTTCATTTGAAAAAATTGTGTATTATCCAAAGATTTAATGATGTGTTATATGTTGTAGACAGATTAAAATGTAATACATAAAATATATTTTTAAGTTAAATTTTTAAAATATAGAATAAAATATTAAATAATTAATAGCCCTCAAAACAATGTTATTTATCTCAAAGCACCAAGTTAATTACAATTAGCTTCTTCACCGTTTTCTTCTTCGCCAGCAATTAGTTGGTTGTTGGGGCTCTTTCAACCGTTAGCGTGATAGGAACAGTACGCACAGCACAAGTTTCATTTAACTTACAAGAGCAAGAGCTTTTCTAACATAAATGTTGAGTCTTGCACAGGAACGGCATATATTTTTTTTAAACGCACGGTTTCATTAGAAGAGGTCGTACGTTACCTCCAGCATATGTAGTATAAGCAAATCTCAACAAATCAAGTGGCTCAACAAATGCATTTAAAGAACTCCCCCAAGCATGAAGTTGAGGTGGTACTTTGAGTACATGAAGTCGAAAACTATTAGAAGTGTTTGGTAGAGAACCAATAATATTGAATAGGTTAAGGTTGGCCAAAAACAAAATGTGCCTACTCGTATTACAAGTTTGTCCAGGCTTCTTGATATGCTGTAAATATAACAACTCAATTATTTTTAGTTGATTTTATACAAAAGTATTTCAATTTAAAAGACTTAAAGTATCGATATTTACAGTTTACTTTGCGGATTTTAGAGCTCCTTTTTTTCCCCACCCAGTTTACTTCTTGTGTCACATCCTGTCAGAGCATGTTACGCTGGCAGACTTTAACGTACTGCACACCCATAATAATCTGAAGAAATGGGGCATCCAAAACATATTTTATATTCACTGACTCAAACAATTATCTAAAGGCCAACACAACCAACAGTTCTGAATGATTCACAAAACCAAATCCCAAGTATAAAAACGTCAGTGTCAGAACTGTTAATAAAAATACTGCATAAATAGTTATGTTGAACAGCTTCATAAGCATGAAATAACATTCTATAATAAGCCTCTGAATGATTACTTCTTAAATTTGTAACTCTGGAAACATGTTGTCTGCCTTTTTTCTCAAAGCCCTTGGTTCCATCCAAAAATCAAGAGGACAACCTTTTGAAACTTGAGCATTCTGTAGAGTGTGAACCATTGGTTTCACTTGAATTGACAAACGGAATATTATCTTCAAAAGGGAATATGATAATTTTTTGCACATTACCTACAACTCTGACTGTTCTATTTGAGCCCCATTCACTGTGTTAATATTCAGTTATGTCACCACTGGGATCTGAGATCACATCACAGTAATCTAGCATTGTCTCAGGCATTGAAGATGTACTGTGGTTTGTAAGTTTGGTTTGTAAGTGTTTGTCACTTGAATATTACTGGATAGTCCTGTATAGTGACCAATAAATAACTTTAGAATATCTGATAAGGGTTTTCTCAAGGAAATGGTTATCAGCAACACAATTACATTTTTCATCAGAAGACTTTCAAGGCATGGTTTCTTGGATTTATTTTATTGTAAAAAACCGACTAGTTATCAATCGCCTGTTTTTTTTCTGTTTCGGAAAAAAAATTAGTTGAATTCTTCTGAAGGTTTCATATATAAGTTTGTGTGCTCTGATTCCCCGATTATATTGTGTACCTTTCAAAATGTCTTGGAAAGTGTTTACTTGACCTAAAATGGTAGCCAGGTCTATGCCAGTTGAAATGAACCAATCGTGATGTGAAGAATATTTAATTTATCTGATTGAATTTTAATGTTTTTGGTGATAAAATAAATTGCCATATCGCTGGTAAAAACTCTATATCTTTGCCCAATTTGAGAGTTTACATCAAGGGGGTTCTTCATTGCCGAGTATACAGTATCATGATTCGTATGAGGAGTGGGCACCATAAAACAAAACCCTATTTTAGTTTTGGCGTGTCTGACTATCACACACATTTATTGAATGGTGTCCAACCAAGGCAAAGTTCTTGCTGTGGTAAACTGCTGTAACGTGCTAATGGCCCGTTACTCCGTTTTACTATGTCTATATGAAATAGTTTTGTATGTCAGAGTTTCTGACTTGTTTTTCTATACCAATAAGGCATAGTTTTGAATGATGGGCTTTATGCTCGATTTATCTAGGTCCATAAGACATGGTTTTGTATGTCAGTGTTTCTGACTTAGTTTTCTATGTCGATAAGACATAGTGTTAAATATGAAGGAAATGTCTTGACACCCTAAACTGTTAGACCATGCTTCGGATAGCTTAATGCTTAGGCTCACACAATGGTGGAAACCAGGTTATCTAACGCTTTGTTCAATGACCTAATTAGGTCTGTTACTGATACCAGTACCTAATATTTCTCATAGTGTACCTTTTCAACCTGTGGGAGCGCTACTAGTTTATATTAGTGGCCCGCGGGGTATAGTGTATAGTCCCCGTCCCCCTTCAGGCAGCATTTGTATTAGCTTGTATGTTTATTGTTTGCACTAGTCAGAGTGTGCCCTAAATTGGGTGGAAGTATAGATATACTATTGAATGTCCAGGCAGTACTAATCAGGAATAGACCGGCCATATTATCTTAACAGTCTATATCCCTGGTAGCTCGTCATTTACTATGTGTAAACTGATAGTTCTCTCCTGCCAGTTTAATCTTTGAGTTCCGTTAATCACTGTGGATTTAACTCTTGCAAGCTGCCTCCTTTAACTACCAATCTTGTAACTCCTTAAACTAGGATTTTCTAGAGTTAGGTATTGTCAACTATTTTTATTTTATAGGCTTTGTAGGTAAAAGTCTAACAGCCATCAGGCGGAAGTAGAGCTATTTAGCTAATCTTTTCATTCCATTAGTAACTGCTTTTAATTTAAATTGTCAGTTTTATAAGGCAGATGCTCCTTCGTAGAAGCATGTGAGTTTGTTATAGTTTGAAGAGTCACATCTTTTCTTATATTCACATCAAACTTTCTTGTCGTGGTTACAGATCAATCATACATGCTTTTCACCTGATGCTTTCAATTCGAGCCACCTTAATTTAATTTAATTAATGGATTTTATTCCCTTCTATAAACAAAGGAACGTTTTGCATGTGTTCTCTTCTAACCTATCGCACTACCTTTGACTTAATTTAAATCTAAATAAACCATTTTTCTAAAGTTGAATACTTAACTTATGCTTAATCCTTCCCATCCTTCTTTAATTATGTTTGTAAAAGTATTCGCCACTTCTACTATTTATTAGGAGAAGCGGCGATACAACCTGCGCGCCCTCGCCTAAACTCATTTGTCTAATAGCGCACACTGCTACCCACATCATTTAAGAATTGTATTCGACAAATAACTCAGAGTATACTATAAATATCCAGCCTACTTGTTTTATAATATATTTGTGTAGTAATAGTGTCAATCATGGGTATGGCAGAAACATTAGATTTATTATTCAAAACTTTTTTATTCCTTACCACTCGAAACGTTAAGATATTTAACCGGATTTCTTGGCATATTGTCGATAATGGTGTGGGTACTGGGATAATAATAGTAACTGTTATCAGTTTCAGTCTGATACATAAATTTCAGTAACGTGAGTCATGTTTTTACATTCTTGAATTTCCTCAATAAAGTCATTGTTCTCGATTGAACAGTGTAGAAACAAATCACGGTCTATTGCTGTATTACAAGGAACTGGAGCATATTCGTTTTATCCTTTCTGTAACATTCCTACTGTTATCTCTAACTTTAAAGTAGTCAACTGTTTGAAACTGATGTAGTGTCCTAATTTGTTCAATATTGTGATCAGATGTTTTGATCGAGTGCTGTGGTGCACACTTTCTGCTAAGACAACGTGTTCAGTAGTCGGGGAACCATTTGTTAGTGAGGGATACAAATCCATGTAAATTGATGATAGTTTCCTGTTTCGTTCCTCGGATAACTGTGTATTGCATACCCCACCTGGAATTGACAACATCACTTTTCATACTCCCCAGAACATGGATCAGGAGTCAAGTTCCGTCATACGTGAAATGCATACTCAATGTAAGTTAGCACCTAGTCTATTATTTAGTAGAGAGAGAACCTTACCACGAGTGGTAGAATTTTGTACGGTGTCTCGACACGAGGTTCAATGTTTTGGTTATGAATGCATGACTTGGAGCTGCTGAACCGTGTTGAGTAGTGCTATTTTTATAAGTGCAATGCGGTTGTACTTGACGTGAAAATATATCATCCATGTGCGGCGATACGGCTCAGATGATGTACTTCATTTGCAGCTCTGACTAGTAAGTGCCCTTTCTTTGCCATGCATACAGTCCATGTTTTCATTATGCAAAGGTGGGGGCAACAATCACTATTGTTGGTCAATGGACTTTACACACACAGACGATCAATTAATGTTGGAACACATTTTGGTCATCCATGTCAAGAATATTTTTTTAGGGGCACTTGGTCTTTGTTTTGTGTTTATCTACTCGTATCTGGTTCCAGGTGGTTAGTTCATTTTGTGAAGTTGTATATGTATTCATTGAACATTTGATTCGCGAATTTTATTTGTGTTCTTTCGTTGCTGAATCATCAGACACTTTCTTGGAGCGATTATCGCTATAACTAAACACTTAAGTGTAATCTTTGTTAAATTATATTTTATTTATTTTAATTTCTATTCCCTTCTTCTTATTTGATATTAGCTTAGTCTTCTATGACGTCATGTTTCGATGTTATTATAGAATAAAAATAAAAATAAAAATAAAGAAAAGAAAATGTTATCACATATTGCTCCCTACCAATTAAATATAAACTTTTTTTTTTTAAATCTTCGTAGTTTTATTATATTGATTTATATTGTTAGGAATATAGTTGATTTGATTGTTATTGAGGTGTTTTATTTCATTTGTTTGTTCTTACTTGGTAGAAATGACATATTTGGAGCTGAAAGCGAGAATCAAATTGATTACTGCGTGCATGGAAATATTTTCTCAATTTGCAAAGGGGATCCCCATAAGGGATTAATAACTTTGTAGTCCTATTCCAGTAATGAGCCAGTCACGTGCTGTGGCCTCTATATTTCCTCAACCCATTTATAAAAGTGGCTAGAATAACTAGTTTAGATATTGTAGCTCCTAGAAGATTATTTTATTCATACTAGCTCCCCTCCACTACGTATAAAGTAGCACACAATACACCAGTAACAAACAATAACTCAGTGGTATTTTGAATACATCATATGATCATGCGATATGGACGAGGGTTATATTATCGCACAATAAGCAGGAAATAGCAGCTGTAATGTGCAGCCTTGAAGGGTTTTTTTAGCCTAATGTAGTATAAGGCCCTCACGACTAATATAATCTGCACAAAGTTAACTCTTTCTAATCTTCAGTCTGATTTAGATAGGGAGATATCTTTTTGACATTAAAAAATACATTAATACAAGTCTAGTGGCCAGATCTCCTGCACACAGATCTGGATGTCCTAGGTTCGATTAATTTAGTCCGAAACTCTTCAAAGAGTGTGGGCGTCTTTAAAAACCTTAGAAGTAAGCTCAACGAAGGACCCTTTAACAGTTTTGCATCTCTTTTGCCCAACTCGTTGGACAGCTCAATATAAATCTCTTTTGTCCTGTTATAATTAACTCGTAAGCTTCATGAAGTAGCTAGCAGAATAATAAAATCGAATTATTTTCAAAAACCAATGGCTTTATCATTTAAATGGAAATTTATACATTTTCTTCCATCTCTATTTGCTTTGCAAAGCTTTCTGCCACGTGGATACGGTAAACAATGTCCTTCAAAGGGAATCACTTTATTTTCAGAAGGCCTCAGAAATTATTTCTATATTGATTGAACTCCTAGAAAATTTCAGTGTGCAGTATGAAGCTTTCTGGAACCATACAAACCCAAAATCAGAAATTCTAATATTTTCATAGCCAAGGATACCAAGGAGGAGGATTCCTCACCTATTAGATTATGCAAACAACAGAGACGTTCTTCCATTAAACCCTCTAAAGGAATTCTACCATCAGGTTTTCATTAAGTCATCGATACGTTCGTTGATTACATCAGCACCCGATTCAAGTCCAAGAGAATTGACTTAATGGTAAACGATGAACACCTTCTCACCGGCATGAGAAATGTGTTTCAGGAGTTCAGTGGGCATTTTAAAGATGGCATTGATGAAGAAAGAGTGGTTTTACACAGCTATACATCTATTAAAATCTTGAAAACTAGGAAAGAAAGGGATGGCATCGTAGCATATGTGGTTGAACTTCTTCGGAAAAACCCACAAATGAAGAATATAATTCAATAGCGGGTGAAGTTCATCTAATTCCTTCTGACGATCCGTGTGTCGAGTTACTCAGCAAAAAGATCATTTTCAAGGCTGAGAGATACCAGAGATCAACAAAGGTACAGAAACGCCTGAATTATCTTGCCATTATGAATGTTCACAGAGAGGAGATTAACTCCTTAAATATGGACTCTACAGCTAAGAATTCATATAGGGCAAAGATCCGTAAATAAACCTTCCCTCTAAAGATCTGAGCTGATGTTTATAGAATATGTAACGTCATATTTACCAAAGATTTAAAACAAATACACATATTTTTAATATTCACTGAATACTTATTTACAAACTTTAATATTTGTTTCATCATTCTTCATAATCAAGTAATTACGAATGCTATTCATCAATTTTTAATAATGTTAGTTACCTATTAAAATTATTTTAATTGCTAAAGTATTTCCTGAAATTCTTTAATATAACTAAACCAAAACAAAGGCGTTTGAGAACACAATCGGCACATTCAAAATAAATTAGGAATTTTAACTAACCGAGGTGAGGCAATTATGTGGAGTAGAAGTAATTATGTGGGGGAGAGGCGAGGCAATTATGTGGAGGAGGGGTGAGGCAATTATGTGGAGTAGAGGTGAGGTAATTATGTGGGGGAGAGGCGAGGCAATTATGTGGAAGAGAGGAGAAGTAATTATGTGGAGTAAAGGTGAGGTAATTATGTGGAGGAGGTGTGAGGCAATTATGTGGAGTATAGGTGAGGTAAAATTATGTGGAGTAAAGGTGAGGCGATTATGTGGAGTAAAGGTGAGGTAATTATGTGAAGTAGAGGTGAGATAATT
>CABFOV010004291.1:0-17601 GCA_902141375.1 Timema poppense
CTATCTTGACCTAGCTATGTCCAGTCCACCTCATTATATACTATCACTATCTTGTCCTAGTTATGTCCAGTCCACCTCATTACACACTATCACTATCTTGTCCTAGTTATGTCCAGTCCACATAATTACACACTACCAATATCTTGACCTAGTTATGTCCAGTCAACCTCATTACACACTATCACTATCTTGTCCTAGTTATGTCCAGTCCACCTCATTATACACTATCACTATCTTGTCCTAGCTATGTCCTGCCCACTGTAATCTAAGAGAATTGATTATCCTAACAGTCTCTTGTGATGAGTACAAAGCATGTAATCTCCTCTGCTTACAAGTATTTTCATCCCCTTTTTGGCCAAATATCTTCCTAAGCCCCTTGTTTTCAAACCCCCAGGATCTCATTTCACTATGTAAGTTAAGAGACCACTTTTCTCGCCCTTAGAGAACAACCTGTAAAACTAATGTTCTGTAAACTTGAGGAGTTACATCCCTTGACAGCAGGCTAAATGTTAACTCACACACCAAGTATTCGCAAGTAATTCCCGGCTGTATTCTTGTCCTAGTTTCCAATCGTCTTGCTGGTTAAAATATTTCCTAAATATTTAAACTCGTTAACTTTGTCAAATGATAACATGATGTTCGCAGTAATCTCTGAAGTATCGTCCAAAATATGTGTTTTCCGTGTGATCATATATTTAGACTTTTCAGCGTTCATTTCTAAGTCATGGTCATACCTCGAGATGAAATCATGATTTTAATACTTTCCACAAAATTAAGAATAGCTTATAATTATTAATTCTTTTTATAATTTTTTTCTCTAACAGTTATAGTGATTTTCTTCAAAATTTATACAGTATGAGGGGTGTGTTAAATAATAAATAAAACTGTGTAATCAATATTTGGAGAACAATTCATCCAAAGGTAATTTATTAAGGACTGATTTGTGAAAATACGAAATATTTTGAAAATTTATTTAGTAATTTTGTTCAAATGGATATCCAGATTAAGTTTTACATTATAAATAACACCATATACTTGTGATTGTAGAAATACTTTAAGTTTTGTTTTCTAAGGACTAAGGAAATTATTGTTGTGAGAAAACAGTAGGTTGCTGTCATTCTGTATAAGACTGCTGCATGGCACCAGCAGTGTTCGGTAAAGCCCTGTCTACAAAATCCGTATCCGTAAGGTGCGTAGTGGTCCGTAAAATATAGATTCGACACACTTAAATATTGTTATATCTACATAGTCTTTATCCTTAGTCCTAGAAGCTGAATAAACGTTTACTTTCTAAGGACTAGTCGATACGGACTTCTAAGGACTACCAATCACAGCAACGTAAATATGTGTGCATGCATTGAATCGAAAACATCAATGACCACGAAAGGATCTGTTGTTATGGAAATAAATACAAAATGACATTCTAATTATACACACGGAGCTATTTCAGAAATATTTTTTTCTGAAAATATAATTCAGTAATAGTTGGCATCTCGAGAACAGTTTTTTGAGAAATACCAAGTTCTCAGAAGAAAGTGACGTTGCTTTGGTAGGTTAAACTTGCCATTAGTATTCTTAATCACGTCTGCTTGCAACTCTCTAGACAGTTTTCTTTCAAAGAGTTTAATCGGACGTAGTTTACAGCTCTCTCATTGGTTGGCATGGACACGTGATTAAGGATTCGGACGGTGTATACGTAATTTATATTTATTAGTGTACCATTAAGGACTTAAGGACCATGCAGATGCGGAGCTTATGGACTCCGTAGACGAGGTTTAAGACTGCTGTAAGATAGCAGCAGTGATCAGTTTACATCAGAATTAAACTGGTGTGATATAGTATCAGAGTTCTGTAAAGCAACTAGAGGAGGTTTCAAGGTGGAAGTAGTGATCAGTAAAGCAGAATTATAATATCATATAAGATCAGATTGCTGTATATCAAGACAAGGCTGCTATAAGATAGCAGTAGCTATATGCCGTCATGAAAGTTAAAGCCTACGTGATAAAAGCAGAAAGTGCCAAAAGTGTATTGTAGACAAATGTTCACACTTGGTCTATATATATATATATATACATATTAGGGCTTCCATGTGTGTCATGTGGGGATAATACGCTACAAAGTATAGGTCAGTTCACCGTCTGGTGGAGTGGGTTATTTCCTTCGCGAGATGGTAGGTGGGTTTTTTCTTATTTCCCTCATGAGATGGGAGGTGGGTTATCTCCCTCGCGAGATGGGAAGTGAGTTATTTCCCTTGTGAGATGGGAAGTGGGTTGGTTATCTCCCTCACAATATGGGAGGTGGGTTAACTCCCTCGCGATATGGGAGGTGGGTTATCTCCCTCACAAGATGGGAGGTGGGTTAACTCCCTCGCGATATGGGAGGTGGGTTATCTCCCTCACAAGATGGGAGGTGGGTTATCTCCCTCGCGAAATGGGAGGTGGGTGTTCTTCCTCGCAAGATGGGGGGTGAGTTATCTCCCTCGCGAGATGGGAGGTGGGTTATCTCCCTCACGAGATGGGAGGTGGGTTATTTCGCTCACGAGATGGGAGGTGGGTTGATTATCTCCCTCACAATATGGGAGGTGGGTTAACTTCCTCGCAGGATGGGAGGTGGGTTATCTCCCTCGTGAGATGGGGGGTGAGTTGTCTCCTTCGTGAGATGGGAGGTGGGTGTTCTCCCTCACGAGATGGGAGCGGATTATCTCCCTCGCGAGATGGGAGGGGATTATCTCCCTCACGAAATGGGAGGTGGGTTATCTCCCTCGTGAGATGGGGGGTGAGTTGTCTCCCTCGTGAGATGGGGGGTGAGTTGTCTCCCTCGCGAGATGGGAGGTGGGTTATCTCCCTCGCGAGATGGGAGGTGGGTTATCTTCCTCGCGAGATGGGAGGTGGGTTATCTCCCTCACGAGATGGGAGGTGGGTTATCTCCCTCGCGAGATGGGAGGTGGGTTATCTCCCTCACGAAATGGGAGAGGGGTTATCTCCCTCGCGAGATGGGAGGTGGGTTATCTCCCTCACGAAATGGGAGCGGATTATCTCCCTCGCGAGATGGGAGGGGATTATCTCCCTCACGAAATGGGAGGTGGGTTATCTCCCTCACGAGATGGGAGGTGGGTTATCTCCCTCGCGAGATGGGAGGTGGGTTATCTCCCTCACGAGATGGGAGGTGGGTTATCTCCCTCACGAGATGGGAGGTGGGTTATCTCCGTCGTGAGATGGGAGGTGGGTTGTCTCCCTCGCGAGATGGGAGGTGGGTTATCTCCCTCACGAGATGGGAGGTGGGTGTTCTCCCTCGCAAGATGGGGGGTGAGTTATCTCCCTCGTGAGATGGGAGGTGGGTGTTCTCCCTCGCAAGATGGGGGGTGAGTTATTTCCCTCGTGAGATGGGAGGTGGGTTATCTCCCTCATGAAATGGGAGGTGGGTTATCTCCGTCGTGAGATGGGGGGTGAGTTATCTCCCTCGCGAGATGGGAGGTGGGTTATCTCCCTCACGAGATGGGAGGTGGGTTATCTCCCTCGCGAGATGGGAGGTGGGTTATCTCCCTCACGAGATGGGAGGTGGGTTATCTCCGTCGTGAGATGGGAGGTGGGTTGTCTCCCTCGCGAGATGGGAGGTGGGTTATCTCCCTCACGAGATGGGAGGTGGGTGTTCTCCCTCGCAAGATGGGGGGTGAGTTATCTCCCTCGTGAGATGGGAGGTGCGTTATCTCCCTCGCAAGATGGGAGGTGGGTTATCTCCCTCACGAGATGGGAGGTGGGTTTTCTCCTTCGCAAGATGGGGGGTGAGTTATCTCCCTCGCGAGATGGGAGGTGGGTTATCTCCCTCACGAGATGGGAGGTGGGTCTTCTTCCTCGCAAGATGGGGGGTGAGTTATCTCCCTCACAAGATGGGAGGTGGGTATATTGTCCTGATGCGTATCTCCAAGGCTTCACATCACGTGAGAGTGGTTAGAGCCGGTGGATGTTATCAGTGTGGTAGTGTACAGCTGTCAATCATCTCCCCACATTATGACGTGCTACTGTTACTTTCATCCCCACACGGAATGAACTGCGTGGTGAGTGAAGTTTATTGACAGCATGGGTTGACCAATATAGATAGTCTGCCTGATTGTGATCTGGAAGGCCAGGCTTCAATCACCATCTACTGGGGATAAGCTCACGTCAATATTGTATTTTGCTACTCTCTTTCCTAGCTTTGACTGTGCAGTTCCCTTTTCTCACAATACTCTGGTTTCTTGAAGAGTACGTTGCTCCAATACCATTTTCTTGGAAAGAGTCTAATCTGGTAGTTATGGAAATTATTACATCTACTTTTACGTATCCATTCGTCTAGTAATGCTGTCTATAACTGTCACTTTGGATATGTATACATATTTATTATCAATTACTATAAACTACAAATAATAATAATATGGTAAGATGCTATCGATGTTGCCAACAAAAATAGCTTATATTTATAAAAATACCCTTCCTATGAAAATTGGACTCTAGCCTCGTATTAGTGATCTGATTTGCCCCCACGGCTTAGTTGATAGACTATAAGCTGTTGATTCACAAGTTCGCCAAAATATAATGCAAGCAAAGAGAGGTAATCACGTGGCAATATCTAAACCAACCACAATATTTCCGGCCTCATCAGCGCAACTCGCTCTGCTTTGGTACAACTTGTTTCAACTTGGTCAGCTCTGCTTGTACGCTTCTTGTTAGGAGAGACAGTAAATTTTTTTTTAAAAAAACCACTCAAATAAGTCCGGTCTCGTTTACGCGAGACACAAACAAATTATTAATAACTACACAAGGCCTCCAATAGTACAGACAGCAGAGGTTTTAACTAAGACAAATGGGAAAATGTCATAACCGCTTAAATGGCTGCATTGTCTAAGGTGTCACTTTCACAATAGGTTGAGCTGTCAATGATGTGGAGATTGGAGTTGGAGTTCTGGTTAGGTGTACTGAGGATGGTATTTCATAAATGGTTTTTCACTCTGTCTCCAAACAAATTCGGGTACATTTACTCTAAATACAAACTTCCACGTCCTTAACAGATTAGCGTAATGAGTACAAGATAAATGGATCCATCTAATAAATGTATTATGATAAAGTATGAAAAGAAGCTCCTAATGCACCCAGTTGGAAATACAACCCTGACCTCCGCGTAAATTCCAACCCAGTCCAATACAGTAAAATTATTAAAACCTCTTGGGCCACTTCTTCTGTAAATACTCGAATTTCTATAATACAATAAAGTAGATTAAATCAGTTTTGGAAGACAATATTAGACAAAACAACAGTTGACTAGAGAATGTATTATTAATATTAATTTTAAGGGACAGTCATAACTATCATTATTACTATTCGTATTAAGGTAGGATTTTATTACATGGACTTATACATGAATTTTATAGTGATCTTTTCACTAGTACCTAAATTCGTCCCAACTCACATTCGAACTAAAGACTCCCAAAGGGAGAGTGGTGGTCGGAAGTCTCTAGAAATGAATGACACCTCAGCGCTCAGAGATATCATGTCCAACAACTTAACAAGAAAACGATTCAAATTAATTAAGTGTAGCGGTATTTGCCTGACAATGAATAGAAAGTTATTATGTAGAAAGAAATCAGAATATTAAGTTAATAAGTTAGAGAAACGGGGCTCAGTCTCACCTAAGAAAGGCCCGAATAGGTGAGCACATGGACCAAATGTTAGGACCATCTAGTCTTTTTTGTTGGTGAGGGGGAGGTTTGGGTTCGAATATCAATCGGGTGTACTGATGTTGCTTGAATTCCTATAATGTGTTCAACTCTACCGTCTTTATTCCTACTCAGGGCAGCCGCCTTGATCAATCGCTGTTCAATGGTCTGCTTCATTTTATGGAACTAATTCTCTACTCTGCCTAGGCTTATACTCCCTTTCACCCTTTATATACAACCACAATTTTCCTGGTCAGTAATTTAGAGGGGAAAGAAAATTACAAAACTTATTATCACAAAATAAAGAGGGAAGCCCGCTGTTAGTTTTCAAATAGCTTAACATTTTCTGCTGTGGGCCTATTAAATGTTACTGTATTTGCTAAAGAAAGTCCCTTTTTCATCAATTCTAGTCTCATAGGTCAGCAAATATGCTTACAATGTCGTTGAAAACGAGCTAACATCACATTTTCTTATGTAATTAATACTCAGGATATAAGGTAGTTAAAAAAACAACCTTTGACTTTATTTTCGCATGAACAATTATATTTAAATAACTCACCTTAAAATCAAATATTGCGTTAGAGTTGAACATCTGCGCGGCAATTTCACGCTTATTGAAGTGGTCCCCATGAAGTGGAGACTTAGGGGACGTGGAAAAAGGTCAGTATTTTTGCAGTTTTTATATTGAAACTTTTTTTTCCCAAATAAATCAAATATTTCTTCAGTAGAAACATAGAGTTTAATTATCTTCACACGGTGAAATCAACAGTTGTTAAATATCTGTCATGAGTATAGTGACATTAGATGACATACTTTTTAATCAAAAAGAAAATGTGGTCATTCAATTCCATGACACCTTTGGCAATTATTCAACAAAGGTTGATATCACCATGCATGCAGCACAAATGGTAAATAATAAACTGTGGAGAGTATTACGCCACTAAAATTGGATATAAGCTCATGATTAGAAGAGAAATAGCACATGAGTAAATCTAACCGGTCTATAATCCTGTGTTCAGCCCGTCTTCACGCGGATAAGCCACTAATATCCACATGAAAGCAGAAGTTCAGCCAAGTTGTAAAAACAGGACCTCACTAGTAAAACAAGACTTCCTTTATTCCATCTAAGATAAGATCATCCCGCCTCAACTTGGCGAAACTAATCCAGAACAAATAAAAGGAAAAAAAGAAGGGATTCTCTTTTGATGATTTAAAGCGTTTCTTCCCCCCCCCCACCAATTTCCTCCCTTCCATCTAATGTACTAGCAAAGTGGCTGTTAAATCTCTTCCAACGCAATCATTGGCGCGTCGACATGTTTATGACGGTGTGAACAGGAGCATTTATGGTCTAGCCACGTGTTGAATATTAATTAATCCCCAACACAAACGTAGGCCACTGTCAATATGACGGACAGGCCTTAAACAACACTTTGATATCGGCCTTTGGTATCACTGTTCGTTTATACACCATGATGCTCGTTTGTTTCTAATTTTAACTGACGTTTCCTCTCTAATTTATTATTTGTTTTACTGCTCTCTGAACAAAACGCTGTGGGAGAGAGTTCTACTAAAAGCTTAAGATGAGTCATTGTGGAGTGAAATACATGTGTTTTAAGATAAATTCCATTGATTAAATATTATGTCCAGTTAGTGTCTACATTGGTTTATTATTTGTTTTTTATCATATAATATGGTTTAAAAATATCGTTAGCTTAGCGTTAAGAATTTTTGGTTATATTTATGTGCTTACTGTGTTTCACAACACTTACGGGCTATCCACCAACATGAATGAGGTAAGAATGAGGAATTTAGAGCTTTGAGGATATGCACCCACATTTGAGTGGAGGAAACGTGGAAAACAATGTTGAAACAACCGCCGTCAGTAAACCAGATTGAGATTCGAACCTCAATCTCCCCGTCATCGGCAGTCCAGTGTACTGTAGAGTAGCGCGTTAGACCACTTGGCCACCAAAGTAGGTTTTTGTCATAGTTGATGACAGTTTAAAAAATAATAAGGTTATTAATTTTGAAAGAAAGACTGGTATAAAACCTACACGAAAATATATACACACCAGTTTTTATGTGTGACGTAAACGTCCACTTTCCTTAGAGACGCTTCCGAGTGCCTATAGATCCCCACGAGTGACTGACATCTTGTGGTGATGTGAAACCCGTGCGGTGGTCAGACTCTGTGGTCAGTATGGTCAGTATGGTCAGTATCATGAGCCGTGTTTGTCTCTTGGTAACCAGACGCTCAAACTGTGCTGGACGGGGTTGGGCACACTTCGAACTGGTTAGGATGCTCTTGTGGTTTCCGGTCTAGCTTATGGATTTATTTTACATTCAATTTTAGACTCACGTGATGTAAAAAGAGTATTTCATATTAGTGTCTGATAAATAATTAAGATTGAATTGTTCCGTAATCCTTAACTGACACTGACACATACAAACAGGTAGACATCACGTTATCAAGTTATCAAGTTATTGAAATATATGGGGTTCCATAAAAAATACTACCTATTTATCTTAAAGCACTAGTTAAGTATCTCCAATTACCGTTTATATACTATATACTATATATATATATATATATTTGAATAGTGCCTTAACTCAACCGTTACTAACGGCTTAATTTAAGGACTATCGATAAGGAGGGTAGCTTAGATTTAGTGCAACTGCATTAGGAAAGAGCAAGGATGGGAAAACTACAGCTATGCACAGCATTTAGAAAATTAATTCCAATGACCCAAATCAATATTCAAGCTCCAACAACCCCGTGAACAAGGACTTAGTGCACCTGAGTCTAACACCTTAAGCAACTTAATCCAACGGTGTGTTTAATCTTGTTAATTATTTTTTTATATTGTGCTATTTTATCTTTTCAAATACAACACTGCATTTAATACAAACATATAATGTCGACAAATTAACTTTGAGCTAACAATGATCTGGGTAAGTTTGAAATATTAAATAAAAATAATGTTTCGATTACAGTCAGCGTTGTACCCAAGTTTTGGTGACATTTAATAAAATTGTATTTGTTTATGATGACCAACTTATCGGACGTCCGAATAATACCAACACACGTGGGATTGAGTGGATGTTCTCCAGTCAGACGGCATCCATCTATGGATTCGATTTGTTTCTTAATAGAAAATGACCGTTCACAAAAGTAGGCGTTTCCAAATAATGTTTATGTTTTATAGATTTAGTGTTCAAAGTTTTCATTTCCTTAGGCAAGTAGTTTTTAAGGAAACCCAGTAAAGAAAATATTTAAAATTGTGCCATTAATTCAGACTGACATTAAATATAATTTAGATCCATCTGTAAATCAGCTTGTACAAAGCCAGAACATTTGGATGTCCTGGGTGGATTCTCCGAGGATAATTTTAAACTAAGTGGACCTCTCACAAGCCAAATAAGATGAGGTTAAGGGCTTGTGGACAACGGGTTGTACGAGGCTTGTATAAGGCAATAAATTGGACTGACAACAGCGAGAAAATCAGGGTTAACATCTCGGTTGGGTGTACTAAGGTGTTTTTTAATCAATGGTTTTACACTCTCCCATCATGTAAATGCAGCTACACTTTTTCTAAAATCAAATTTACTCGTCCCTAATACATCAGCGTAATTAATACATATGCGTGCAGTCCGAACAGGCAAGTAGCTTGGTGATGCTTTTGTTTTTATTATAATACTAATGCCATATTTGTGCTGCCATCTTCAGTGGAACCGCAGCGGGGGCTCTGAGGTGTGAGGCGTTGGATACTCATCTCCCTTGGGATCGAGTGGGGAGTACAACAGTAGAGTGGTTATGAACAGTATATTTCAACTGTGGTATTTTATCTTCTTTTCTTAAATTAAACTCTGCTGGTATTTATGAATTAATTGGTTCTACTATATATTATAATCTCATAGTAACAATAACAATTGACAATATTTGTCAGAAATACGTGTATATGAAGATTAATAAATATAATATCCATATCAAATCTACAGTACGAGCAAAAATGGGATAAATTATTTTTATGTAAGATTATAACTAAAAATAAGACCAACACAAACTTTGAACAGCCTTTTTAAAAAGTAACCAGTTTGATATTTAGATGGGAAGGAAGGGGAAGCAAATTAAGATCGTTATTTTTACAGTTTTAAAGCAAAAAAACAAAACAAAATATGTTGCGTCAGTGTTTACATCTAGATTCATTTTCTACATATAGTTATCTCCAGAAGCAGGTTTTTATGGTGAATATTTAAAAAAAAATTCTCATTAATTTTTCAAAATGGTGGTGTTTTGTGTTGAAAATTTCAATCGTTCTTCCCATGGTGAAATTAATAGTTGCTTAACTACACACGACTTTGGATAATGTGAAAAATGCAAATCATGATCTAATCAAGTATTAACACGCTAATTTAATGGTTTATTAGTGAAGCTAGTGACGGGCTATATCGAAAGAAAACTATCTAATACCAACATATGAAAAATGTGTAGCACCAAAAAAGTTATATACTTATTACCTCTAGAATATACATGCTTGAACATTGCTTAGTAATTGCAACAAGCAAAGTGTTTTTTGGCTTAAAATTTGATGTGCAGTCTATGAGTAGTAATTCTATTGTGTTTTATTTACTTAATCATTCCAAGACGGCAAGATGGCGGGTGGCGACATATGGTAGTTGAAATCTCTTGTTTGAGATATTTTTATTTGGTTTAAGTGAAATATAAAATAAGCTGAGTACCCAAAATAACTTAAATAAATATCTGGCAGCGAGTATTAAAATTAACGCAGGATATGTTAATTTTTTTAAAAAAAACTTTGAGGTGAAAAACACGTTTCTTTCCAGTCTTGTTTCAGTTTTAAAACTACGCATGCGCAAACTATATGATCCAGACACATTCTTAAGGCTTGTGAGACTTCTGTGAAAATAAAATGGCGGCAAATTTTACGCTGTGAAGGAATGTTTATTCAATAAAATATTGTTTTTAAAACTTAAAATCCGACTATTGAAATATTAAAGTGTGAAAAAAATATTAAATTTTTCGCGTTAATCGCGAGAATAATAAAATTTCGCGAGAATAGCACAATTTCGCGAAAATTCGCGATTTGAAAATATGTTGGATCACTTCATAAACATTGTGAATCGTGTAAATATAGATTTTGAAGCTACAGAAAAACAATTCGCGTTTATCGCCAATAACAAAAAAACCTGCCTCTGGTTATCTCAATCATTTTTGAATATCTGTCATGGGCGTTGCGTAATTGTGTAAGGACTTTTTATCTTCATCCACAAGGTTTTTTTTTATAGAAATTCAAGGTTGCTTATAACACGTATTCAAGCAACAGTTGAGATTAAATTATATGGGAAATAAATTTAAATGTATCTAATAAATCAATAATTGTTTTATTTGACCAAAAGAGTTTGATCATAAAAACTGTGAGGAAGTGGACTTTAACTGGTGCTCTAATCCAGATCCCCTTAAGAACGTGACAAATAAAGGTTTTCATAAGTAATTAGTTACATTTCTCGAACGTCTGAAAGTCTTTACATGCTCTTTGATTTTCCCCTTCAATTGATGTATTATACTGGGATGCGTGAACAAAGTCGCCATTATGTTTTTATACTTTCCTGGTTATTTAAGTAACTGCTCACTCCAAAACCTAATTAATGGCAGATGGAAGAACGATATTTATACGTATGTAGGGGTTGTTGGTAAACTCTCACCTTTATCAGATTTAAATCGAATAAAGCAGTGCTACTCGCTGTATATTACAAAAGTTGTTTTCTTTTTTTGGCACGAGGGGGGTGCATCCCCAAACGTTTCCTTCCTTGCTGCATTATGATAGATGCTATCTATTGAGCAGGAAGTGGTTTGTCAATCATTCAGATACGCTCACGCCCCCTGGAGTGGGAGACTACACGCATAGCGTGGCTGTTGGCCGTGTTGCTTGTATTACATAACCACGCGCTCGGTGGCTCCGTGACTGAGAGATCGACCACTAATCTGAGGAACACTGCTTACCAGTGGTGTAACGTGGAGTGTTTCCAAGGTAGTAACAAACTGACCTGTGCTATGCTATCCCTCACTTTGTCACCAATTATACTTAGGCTTTGTTCCATTTGAAAAGTCATATATAGGCTCTGAACTACGTAAACCCCCATTTTTTTATGACAGATATAAATAATTACTAGATCTACTTTCACGTATTCATACGTTCATAAGTATAACCTTAAAATTATACTTTTGATAGATATTATAAATATCTATAAAAATAATAATATGATAGTCAATATTTTATTAATGCTGATCGCAAAAAAAGGTTGTATTTTCTAAAAAGCGTCCTAAATATCCATTTATAAGAGAGTGAAGGTATACCTTACGTATGAATATATATTTATATATATTTGTTGATAGCTGACGAATGAGTGTCCTAATGAGTTGGAGAAAATATATCACTTTAACAGTTTCAACGCAGTGTGTGGTTCTATCTTCACCTTGGTCCGATAGGAGAGCAATGAACTGGTTGCAATAAAGCACTTGTCCTGCACCCATCTCGAGGAAGAAGCTCCTGGCATTGTTCTCCGCACACCTGTTCTAGAGGTGACACGACCTCTGCGCTGCTCTGCTCAGAGAGAGACCACCTTATCTCCAACTCATGTGACATCTCTAGGAGACTCGAGGTTCATTGCATGGGCAGCATTCTATTTATTATTATAATATTATTTATAGTTAATTGCAGTAAGGAGATATTTTATATTACAAATATAAGGAAAGAAACTTATGTTATATTTGGAAATGACTTGATATGTTTGGCTAAAGAACTTTACGTCAAAATATTAGATGATATACATATAAGGTTAAATAAATAAGTATAGTTTGACAAATTATATATTAATTGTAGATAAATTAGTAAAAAAAGATAGAAATTGATGATAAAACCTATGAGGTTATCATATTTACATGTTTGAAACAAAAATTATACAAATAAACAAGTGTGGAAGTTAACATGTGGGTTTGTGTAACATATAACAATTTGTATTAATATGATTAATGTATTGAAATTTAAGGTTAATAAGAGTTGTTAGATACAGTTTGATTAATTAATGAAGGTAAGTACAGGACATGTGTGAAACATGAATTTATAGATAATAATAAATGTTTAAAATCGACATTTAAAATAGTAACATAATAACACTTTAAAAATGTAGCGTTAGAAACAACAAATACATATTGAAATTTTATAGAACGTTTCAAAAGTTATTTAAAATTCAATTACATATGTAAATCTAGAACAATTTCGAAAGAAACAATATTCAACAAATGTGAAAGAATTAGGTTAAATTAATTTTATAAAGCTTAAAAGTTGTTATATGTCAAGTAAAAACAAAGTGAAGTTAATCTGTAATAAAAAGTTTGACTTTTCTTGTTTGATTTAATTTTGGTCCTTTATTCTTATTGCACGCGATGATCTTGGATGACTTCATGTTTCAGCGTTTCGCCATCATCGGGTTTGAGGAAAACAAATGTAAATTAGCAATAATATCGGTTAGAAAGGTTAAAACATGGTAAAGTTAATAATCGTTGAGGTTGAATAATATACATTTATTGATTAGATGATAAATTAGAATATTTTTTTTTGCCTATCAAGCTTAATTTAGGAATGAAAATGAGGTTTTGTTCAGATAATTACCCGAACATAGTGCAAGAGAACTTTGTGAGAAGAATTCGGAGGTTCTATAAATGTATTATGGGATGGTCTACAAGAGTGTACAACCAACGTGAGAAAGACCACGGAATCTATGAAAAAACTTATTTCTAAGGGAGTCATGAAACGTTGACATTTTTCAAAATATAGAGCTAGAATTTTTAATGATCATAATACTTGCTCTCGGAGGGGTCGAGGGAAAGTGGAAAGTGGTTTTGGCGGTGCCAACTGTCCGTCTGTCTGCACTCCGGGCTAGAGCAGAAACTATAATACTTGCTCTCCGAGGGGTCGAAGGGAAAGTGGAAGGTGGTTTTGGCGGTGCCAACTGTCCGTCTGTTTGCACTCCGGGCTAGAGCAGAAACTATAATACTTGCTCTCCGAGGGGTCGAGAGAAAGTGGAAGGTGGTTTTGGCAATGCCAACTGTCCGTCTGTCTGCACTCCGGGCTAGAGCAGAAACTATTTTACTTGTTGAACTAAAACTTGGTAGGCCCTCTCTGGGGTTTACCTAAGGTCTCCTACAGGGTTTTATGGAATTATTTATCCAACCCTAAATTTAAGGGTACTTTACTGAAGGGGAAAAAGAGAAAAAAATCAATTTTCTCAAAATTCGCTCTAACGATTTAATTACATGTTATAAAATCTAGAAACTGTGTATTATTATAAACACGATGGAAATTCTAATTTTTTTCCTATAAAAATGGCTTTTTCAATTTTCATTATTTATCCGCAACTCTTTGAGATACGAAACAATTTATCATTGTAAAGTTGTAGTACTATTAAAGATAAACATCTTTTATTCAAACTATATTTTTATAAAACAAATAATTTATTAACTAAACAAACATAAATATACTTTAATTCAGTTCTTTGAAAATGAGTTTGATTCTCATTCTCTTTGGGGGACAAAGATGTTTCTCTTCTCTCAATTTTTCTGTAACAGTGTTTCTAGTCCCTAATGTCATAGAATAAGAAGATGACAGTGTATATTATTTCATTTATGATCTTTGGTGTAGTGTTTTTACAACAGTGTATAGACCTATTACTTCGTTTCACAAATCTTACGAGGTTTTAGAAAATATCTCTTTTAAGACAAAAGCGGGAGAAAGTCAGTGGGATGCACCTTACCATTTATTTTATGTCGTACTTGATAACCAAATCAACTGCAATCCAACGAGTAATGACAGAATAGATTTCAATCTTAAATCCAAAGATAAACTATATTTTTAATTGGTTCTTTTTTATGTTAAACTAAGTAGGCAAACCGTATTTATTTTAAAAAATACACAAGAGTAACGTTAAAATCTTTGTTTGATTTGACATTACACCTACACACTAAATATTCTGAAAAAAAAAATGAATTCGCCCATTTAGAGGTAATTTGAGCTACAGAGAAAACAAGGAAATAATCAAATATTATTTATATGTATTTGTGTGACACCAAAGTAACTTCAAAACCAAGAAGCTTTGCGAATAAATTTCGGAATGCCCGAAGATATACACATCGTGCGTGTTTTCGACATTTTACCTATATTAAAGTCATAACGCCCGAGTCGCTTAGCTGCCGGTGTAAGTTATTCCAAAATACAGAAATATGATTATTTGCGTTCTCATCATATTATTTACATATTAATTTGTGTTTTATTGGATAGCCACTAACTTATTTTTTATACTGCCTAAATTTTTATGTTGTTTTTATTTTTTATATTTATAACAAACTGCGTCTACTAAAAATTGCATTTTTTGGTGGCCCGTTATTATATTTAAATTATCAATACTGCTCTTCGTAAAAAAAAAAGAAGCTTAAACCTGGTCTAAAGTTTCACACTCACAAAGATTGGATTTCTGATGATGGGAGATCGGGGTTTGAATCACTATTGAATATGCTGAGAGTGTTAGGAGCGAATCCTTATCGTCATGAACCATGGTCGTTTCTTTATTGATACCAATTTGACTAACATAACCACTTATAGGTGTGCAGTAATTCTAAAATGTCCCATCATTCATTTTACAAAATGACAATATCGTTTCAAATTGTCTGACGGATGAAAAACAATTTTCTATGGCACAGCGTTGAGAGGTACATGGCCTCAAATATGCATGGTTTTAGAACTTTTTATTTTTTGATCTAATCTGCGCTTTTTTTGTTTGATTCCGATCAAACAACAAATTGAGACCATCGCTTTTCTTTCCTAAACATCGCAAAAAATGTTTGCTTGCATTTCATCTAATGAAATGCTTCACCGACGTTTTCCAAAGTAAATGATTTACACTAATAGTTATTGTTATGGCAGTCATTCTTATAGCTTAGTGACGCCAGCAAAAAATCACCCACTAGCACTTCGTTTACTTGTTTTAATCTTGCTTATTATAAATGTGGCGTATCTCACAATGGGTCTCTAACATTGGACATTAAGGTGTTCTCACCTAATCCATTAAATGTATTGTTTAATCTGTTGGGTCTCAGTTCCCTCAATCCTCCCGCCATGACCAGAGGCCAGCAACCGGATATGACCCGCGTACGCTCATTACATTCCCCTTTCGCTTTACCTCACCTTGCAAGTGATGGTTATCATCAGCTAATGGAGCGCTTCCTCAGCGCTGTTCGAGCGGACGCACTTATCGCGTGTTATAGCTCGGACAACGCTACTATTCATGTATAAAGAAGTGCAGTCGTAGTAGAAGTGAATGTCTTGGGTTCGGGCCAGGTGGTTCATTCTGTGCAACGGCACCGAGATCATCAAGGTCATTTCACTCTGTCATCAGGTTCATTGGTTTGTGAAAGAACAATTGTTATTAGTTTAGCTTGTTTTAAGCAGGATGTATTCATATGTAGCATTATTATTCACTATATAATGGTGCTGTTGAATGAAAAATGACCTTTTACCTAAAATAAATTATACAAAATAAGCAGTAGCTAATCAATTCCAAAGTAAATTCAACCAAACCTTGTAGGTTCTAATAAAAACTTCCAGATTAATTATCCAAAGGAGCCTGCCTATTTTCTAATATCAGTTATCTCATAGGGCGATATGTAACAAAATGGAATATATAATAGAAAGCACAACTTATGAAGAAGGATATATATATATATGTATATATCAATAACATTCAGTCACTGACATCTTTACAAATTGTATAGTTATATAAACTAAAGTATGAAAATGTAATAACTTTTCTTTTATGAACAAGACTTGACTAGAAAGAGAGCCTATTAATAAATAATAGCTATAATATAATTATTATAAACCTGAGCTTATAAATTAGTCTACAATTTGCCACATCCCTTTTTTGCTAACAGCTTTGACATTCATTTAAACATCTACTTATTGAATATTGTCTTGAAATTGATAAAATTCCTTTTCATATATATGTGACCAGTTTCTTAATGCTAAGTACTTGTTCACTTGCTTAAAACCAGTTAGTGCGGAGTGGAAATGTTTTCAAATAATATCAGGATTTTCCATTACCTCGTCCCGTTTGATCTTTTCTGAAACCTGAATGTCAAACCGGTAGTGGGGCCCTTTTCAAACGACTATTTTTGCATGTAGGTCTTATGACCATTAGAGAGGAAGACCGAACAATGTGGGGTGTAGCCGTTTCCTTCACTATTTATATCGGTTTTAAGAGAATAATTCACCTGAGCTTAGAGGATAAGTTGTATAAGTACCTGTTTGCAATAAATTACCGTATATTAGGAGCAAATTATCTGATCTTTGTCTTACCACTCGTTTGGGGTATCCGAATACATACATAGGTTAGGAATATATCAGAAATAATCTATATTCAAATGTATACGCATTTTCAAAAAAGTAAGTAAGTACACAAACAATATTGTTTATGGATTTAACTCTAATTTGAGCTTAAGGTGACCAGTTTCGATTAAAAAACTTAGCAATTTCTTGATTCCCAAGTGAAGAATAGAGAAAAATAAACTCTAATGCAGTTTCTGACTCGAGAGTAATCGTATACCTAGTTTCCCGATTAAGGTGGGAATGTAAGTTTTTATAGCAAAACTTTTCAAATATTTTGGGTTTCAAAAGTTATGTGTTCTATTAAATCAAAATAGTTATTACAATTGAAACTTTTTCTTTCTAAGTGTAGGTTTCAAAATTGAAAACAAATAATTAAATTTATTCTTGTTTCGGGACCGCCTCAACAAAGAATCAACATTATATTCCAAAGGAAGATGTAAAAAAAAAAAAAAA
>CABFOV010004291.1:17660-43693 GCA_902141375.1 Timema poppense
AAAAAAAAAAAAAAAGGATTGATAAAAAAACCCAATTCTTTCGCACGTAAATATGCACACACGTATACAAAGTATTTTATCCAAATTATTTGTAAGGAGGCTAAATATGGTTTCCATGTGTTTTTATCAAACCCCTGGTTCAGATCAGCCACTGATATTGTGGTCACTGATCGATTCCAGACATGGTTATAAATAATTAAATTTTCTTATCTAGGTGCAACCAAACATACATATACTCTTGTTTCTTTATACTATGATTGGATGTGTTGAAATGGGCCTACTGTGCTAGGTTAAGAGTGCGATTTGTTCTATCAAACCGATAAACAAGCTATACTGCCAGTGATGGGAGGGTTGGGTTTCTATTCTTGGTCAGACGTGTTTGTGGGATTTTCACTTGAGGTTTTATTATCTACTCTCCAATCTAATATTTTATATTGTAGATCAAATCCAATTTTATATATTGATTACATTTATTATTAAATACACTTTCAAAAAATTTAAATTTTAAAACTCCCATGCGTATAAATAACTTTATTGTAATCTACTGCTCATTAAATTTTAATTGCACCTTGGACTAAAATATTTTTTATTTAAAATTATTAATAATAAATTACATATATACCTAATCATGCCATTCCTTTATGGAGTAACAGTGCATATAGCTCAAAAAACAACTCCGTATTTAATCCCTCCTCGCTAACTTTCTGCACATTTCCCATCCTTGCATACTTCCTTCTCTTCATCAACATCCATACATAGAGTCAAACATGCTCTTTTATTCTTAAAACTCTGAACCCGTTTCTATTTCACACACGAATCTACAAGATTTAGCCACGTCTTACATGGCTTACCCCTTCCTTTAGATCCACAGACTCTACCTTCATATATTTGCTTCGTCACTCGTTACACACTAATCCTCTGCACATGCCCAAACCAATGTAAGAAGATTCTTCTTTCAAATTTAGCTATTGGATTCCCTTTCAAACTGCACTCCTTCACCCCCCATTCAATACTAACTCTGTCAATACAAATTATTCCACATACCCTTCTTGACTATCTCACTGCAATCGCGTGTTTCACCTGACAAACACACGCTTCAAATATATAAAATATTGTTAGCGTTAACACATTTTATAAACTGTTTTCTTTGCATCTATCGATACTATACAATAGTTCACATACATTCAACTACCCTACGACATGCATTCACCAATCTGTCGTTTCTACCATCCATCCTTCCATATTTACAAAATATTCGGCCCAGATGCAGAAAGTTATTCACGTGTAACAATTTTCCATTTATATTAACCTGACTTTTCCAAATCCATCTTTATCAAAAACTATCACCTTCATTTCATACAAATATTCATTCTGCCTGTCACCACATTCAAGCGACTTAATGAATTCTGCAAGTCATTTTATTCCCAATAATTAATAAGCATCATATGCATATATTAGCACTCTCACATTAACATTGTCCATTTGTACACCTAACGCGTCCTCACAAGCATCTCTTTTACACTTTTCCATGAATATATTAAACAACCATGGAGACATAACACAAACTTGTCTAAAACCCTGTTCAATATCAAACCATTCGCTCAAAGTTACACCCACAGTAACGCAGACATTACTTCCAACATACACAGTCATAATTATATTTATTAACAATGTCTTCCCACCACACTCTCTAAGAACATTACATAACATACTCCTATTCACCCTATTGTACGCTTTCTCCAGATAAACAAATACACACTAAACTTTCTTCCTTATTGCCTCACATTATTCAATCCCTTGCTGCAATACAAATATCGGGTCCATGAAACCACATTCAACAACCTAAATCTTGTCCGAAGTTTTTCCACGCACTCTCTCAATTAAGACTCTCCCAAAAACTTTGTATGGGATACTCGACCAACTAATTGCCCTATGATTCTTACATTCACACTTATTACCTTCGCCTCTGTAAAAAGGAACAATGACAGCATTCTTTCAGTCATTATGAACATTCGAAATTTCAGCATGCACATTGAAAAACTTACACAATTTTTCAAGCAGAAAGTTTTTTATTGGAAACAATGGCTGAAAGTACAATTAGAATCGTTTGATAACACTTTTTTTTTTACCATCACGACTGTACGATGTAGTGATCAATCCCCGCCAACAAACATGCCATGGGCTTACCATCGTTGCTTCCCGCCGTCCAGATCACGGCAACTTATGAAAAATCACCCGACTGAAGGAGGTGTACACAAACACTTTTTGAACAGAGTGTGTATAGTATCATAATATTCCTCCAGAGCGCAGTCTCCCCAGGGTTTGGACAACGCGCAAGCGTGTAAGCTTGGGGAAGATAATAATAAGTTCTCCTGACTGTCTCCCCACCATGCATCTCCAGACAACCATTGTAGTGCAAATGCGCCTGTAAATATCACTCCATGAGTGGACGTTGATGACCGCATTAAGGATTTCATCACGTGTTCTCTACCCCTACCGGCTTTCAACAGATGAGAAGGACTGCTCAAAAGCCAGTGATTATTATTGTGATCTACTCTTTACTCTTTGATGTTCTGCGAGCTCTAGGGACTTAATCGTGCTCTATGTAAGTTAAAATTCATCTCCGGCCTGTTTATTTATTTTATATTTCTTATCGAAATTACATTTTTGGGTATAACTATTTAAGATCATGCGAGAGATGGTACTTATTACGTTTTGGCTCAGTTTTATTAATATTTATTTACTAAATTTACATTTTGGTCTGATTTGAATACTAAATTTATGTCTGGGGTCAGTGAAGCATACCACTTCTCATCCATGTGTATTCATCACGTGTGGGTAGCCCGCGTTTGATGCATTCTTTATTTTTTTTATAAAATCTACTTGATATATCAGTATAAATAGTAAGTCTGTGTAACATGTAACTTTATGAGTGGTTTAAATATGGTATAGCTTTACTAAATGACGTCTAGGATGATGATATTCTGTATAGTTGTAATGATAAGAGTAAACCTTTCTATACGCGTAACTTACATATAATGTGTCTGGTATTGCGACTATCCCACTTCTCAGATGATGCCGCCTTTAATTGGAGCAGTTGTATGTATAGTTAAGGGCAGAATCCACCAATTATACTTTCTTAATGATGAATATTTTCTAATATTCTACTTGGTTTTGTAAACGGTAACGCTATCTAGTGTTAGAATGAGACCATATGTGGCGTACTAGACTAAATGGCTCATGTTAATTTTGTCATTTGTTTTTTGGTATTAATTATATTTCAATGATTAAGAGTTTCAAAGGATACAATATTTTTTATGGAGTTTACGCGTATCCCTTGTTATTGTAATTACACTATTAATTTACTACATTTAAAAATTGTTGTTTGAGAATAAATAGGCTTGTATAGCATATTACCAATTTTTATGTGTCATTTTATTTATGACTTGCATATAATGATCCATTACCCTGTATCTGCTTAAGATCATTACTATGTTTACTATATTTGTGGGGAGCCAGCATGGGCTGGATATATAGTGATATTCAAATTGCGAATACCCGTAAGATGTAATTATTTATATTAGTTCTGCTATGCACACCGACTATGCACACTGGTTGGTTGCTTGCGCCTGCTATAGATGTAGAGGTAGCCAGCCGAGCTGTCGATACAGTTTTATTATTAATATGGTATTACTAAGCAAATTATAGCTATTTACGAATATGTTGACATTTTAGTGACTTTAAATAAATATTTACTATAAATAACCTTGTGCTATCTGTTACCTTCCCTACTACCGTAGTTGGGGTATATATGGGTATACCATGTAGTATAATTTTAATTTTCAATTAGGTAAGTATTAGTATTTAATGCTGTTTCAGCGTTGTCTGTTCAGTTGCAGGAAACCGGTTCCTCTCTTTCTTTTCCACGGTAACTTATTCAAATCACACACGTCACAAATTATGCAAGAAAATTAAAGTACTCTACTTGTTCATAAATATCAAGAAATTACTACTCCACAGTAATACTTATTCTTGTTTGAGTAGGATCAATTATGTCAACATGACCGAAATTATGGGTTCTTATTCTTCCATTAAAAAAAGTGAGTTGTTTGTTCGATTTCTTTTGTATTGCTCACCGGAAATCTGCCAATTGACGTATTAAAGCTAAGACACCAATTGACGTATTAAAGCTAAGCCACCAATTGACGTATTAAAGCTAAGACACCAATTGACGTATTAAAGCTAAGACACCAATTGACGTATTAAAGCTAAGACACCAATTGACGTATTAAAGATAAGCCACCAATTGACGTATTAAAGCTAAGACACCAATTGACGTATTAAAGCTAAGCCACCAATTGACGTATTAAAGCTAAGACACCAATTGACGTATTAAAGCTAAGCCACCAATTGACGTATTAAAGCTAAGACACCAATTGACGTATTAAAGATAAGCCACCAATTGACGTATTAAAGCTAAGACACCAATTGACGTATTAAAGATAAGCCACCAATTGACGTATTAAAGCTAAGACACCAATTGACGTATTAAAGATAAGCCACCAATTGACGTATTAAAGCTAAGACACCAATTGACGTATTAAAGATAAGCCACCAATTGACGTATTAAAGCTAAGACACCAATTGACGTATTAAAGATAAGCCACCAATTGACGTATTAAAGCTAAGACACCAATTGACGTATTAAAGATAAGCCACCAATTGACGTATTAAAGCTAAGACACCAATTGACGTATTAAAGATAAGCCACCAATTGACGTATTAAAGCTAAGACACCAATTGACGTATTAAAGATAAGCCACCAATTGACGTATTAAAGCTAAGACACCAATTGACGTATTAAAGATAAGCCACCAATTGACGTATTAAAGCTAAGACACCAATTGACGTATTAAAGATAAGCCACCAATTGACGTATTAAAGCTAAGACACCAATTGACGTATTAAAGATAAGCCACCAATTGACGTATTAAAGCTAAGACACCAATTGACGTATTAAAGATAAGCCACCAATTGACGTATTAAAGCTAAGACACCAATTGACGTATTAAAGATAAGCCACCAATTGACGTATTAAAGCTAAGACACCAATTGACGTATTAAAGATAAGCCACCAATTGACGTATTAAAGCTAAGACACCAATTGACGTATTAAAGATAAGCCACCAATTGACGTATTAAAGCTAAGACACCAATTGACGTATTAAAGATAAGCCACCAATTGACGTATTAAAGCTAAGACACCAATTGACGTATTAAAGATAAGCCACCAATTGACGTATTAAAGATAAGCCACCAATTGACGTATTAAAGCTAAGACACCAATCGACGTATTAAAGCTAAGACACCAATTATCCCTCCCCTCACCCGTTTTAACTAGACAGTAGTGCACGCAGTGACGTGAAAAGCGCATGCGCAATGCATTTAATTAGTGTGACGGCGATGGTCTGCGTGCTTGGACCGCACCACCCAACGGACGTCCAGTTATAGTTTTTAGATTAATTACTCTCCCCTTGCAGGTGACAACATGCAACACAACTGACGGGGGAGGTACTCCCATTCACCACAGTGCTAAAGACTGTCTCCAAAGGAACCATTAGGGGTTCTCTAGGGACTAACGTCGGGACCGAGGGGGCATTCAATCACGATACCATTTTTAAACCAGGCAGGGAAGAGGGGCGAGGGAAATGTTTAAAGTTAATAGGTATATTATTATTAAATAGCTTATTGGCTAGATTTAAATGTACAGTAAAAAACACACCTGCAATGGTGGTCACTATTTGCATGTTTTACTCTTGTTTGGGACTAGGTTGCGGTTTGTGAAGAGACCGGGGTTTGAGTCAGTTTCAAACGATATAATTAACCTTAATGATCCGATCTATAAGGTTTTATCTACTCTCTAGAACCACAGTGTTCTTTATAAACTTAAAAAAATGAATGAACAACACAAACCGAGAATATTTTCTCTGCCTGTGCGGATTGTTACGAGCCAATGCGATACCTCATAATGTGAGGAATTTAAGATACCTAAAATTAATTTGTGATTAAAAAAAGTAATTATAAAACATTCCAAACAATGTCAAATAAGAAACGTGTAATATTTAAGAGGGAAGACATTTTGAAAATATATCGGCGAGATAAAAGATTTTTTATTATTAATATATATATATATATATATATTTATATATATTTAGTTCTTGATGTGGAGGATAGGGCCGCAACAAAGCTTCACTACTTCGGCTGTTCCTTGTTGTAGTTTTTGTGAGGGTTATCCACCAACCCACCTAATCAATTTCTACGAGCGAGCTAGAAAGAGCCTACAAACAGTATGTTCTAGTCTTTATAAACATAATTATTATATATTAATAGTAAATTTTTTAATTTTAATGTACAGTCCATATCCAACATACATATACCAACTTGATCTAAATGATATATGTACTGTACATACTCTATTTTTATTATCATAATATTTTTGGAATAGAACAATAACAAATTATAATTCAACAAGTTATTTGGTAAATCTCTTCCTTCTTAAATAAATAATAAAACCTTGATCGGCGAAGGCTAGATATGTACTGTGAAAAATAATAAATCAATTATATATATATATAGTGTAGTATCTGTTGTGTCTTCCAAATATGTTCACATAATGTAAGTTAACGTCAAGATGAATAAAAGGGTGTATTTTTTGGGCGCCAATCCTAGGATCTAAGAGAAAATAATAATAATAAAAAAACACCATTACCTCGGATAACTTTGACAGAGGCACGAACGATGACTCTTAATACTCGAGACCACTAGGATATCTACAGGAGTTGAAAGAATACTTAAAATAAAACATGAACAATTTAAATAAAATGGATTGTTGAAATAAAATGTACTAATTTAATTTACTAATATACTAATTTAATTAGTGTTTTTTTTACCACATCCCAATCCTACCTATGGAATTCCGAATAAGTATAATTCTAATCTGACAAAAAAATTGTATTCCCAATATTCTTAAATAAAAATTAATCAATTAATATAACAATCTACAAACATGGTTGAACTTAGGAGTTTAGAACATATAATACTATAGTAAAATAAAGATAATATAGGCTGAACTTATATATTATATAATTATAGTTTTGAGTAAGACTAAAAAATTATTATTGTTGAGTAAAGAGAAAAAAATCAATATAATTAATATTTAGACATAAAATAAGATATTAATTAATTCTCTGGAATAAATAAAGAGTCTGAATATATTTAGTCGTTTCTGAAAGTTTTTACATAAATCCTGGTTTCTTGATAAAAGAGAAAAATAAACATTTAAATTTAAGGTTTTGATTGATCTCACCAATGAATTCGTCTATGTTGAAACAGCACGAGTTTTTGAAATTTTGTTTCCTTTTATTAATTCCCCCTCGTCCACAATTTAACGGAATAAACAATCTCTAGTTCTTGCCCATACACTTAACTTTCCATCTGTGTACTTGTACTTTACTTTCAGGTCATTGTTCTACTTTAAAAATAAATTTAGTTAGGAGCTACACAGATTTTGCTCCATGTTAAAATAACACCGAGGAAGAAGAAACTCATATTCTTCAGAAAGTGTTCCAAGAATCAAATTTAAAAACGTTCTATTTTCTTCCAAGTCCAAAGAGAAAACAAATATATTAAAACAAAAAATAAAATATTGGTTATGAACTAGGATGTATATAAAATAAAATGCAAATTTAATATAAAGATTGAAATATATGACAATATTTCTTAAAATAATTAAAAGTTTATTTCAATCTGTCAGAATTAAAATGCGCGCTAGTTTGGAGGTATTTACATCACGTATTTTTCTTTTCTTAATTCTTTTACAATTGCGAAACCCGCCACTCACTTGTTTGACAGATCTGCGCTTGCGTTGAAATAAATCATAGCCGACATTGAAAATAAATAAAGAAGAGTCAACAAACATCTTAGAAGGATAATTAATATGATTAATAAAAGGTTAAAATCAGGTTAAAATTCTTTATTTAAATTATTCAAACCAATGTTAGACGTTCTTCCTTCCATCTTTTTATTTCTGAATGGCTGTAAATATTATTATTTGTTACGCCGGCCACACAGCTTGCTAAGCTGTGTCCAAACTTTGAAGTGCATAATTTAAAACGAAAATAAATTGGAAACTATTTACAAAAATTACAAAAATATAGGAAAATACATGGTAGGGTGGCAAATAACGTTATAGTACTATAAATACACGAATACTTTTGTTGAATAGAAATTATTAATGCTATATTAATGTAGAATTAGGTTTTGTATGTAACTTAAGTTTATTTAAAGTAAATAAGAAAATGTGTCATTAATAAACAAATTTTAACGCCTTACCACAAAGCCCCGTTAATCTGCGCTGCAGAGCCTTATCAATGTATGTTATATTTAAGAATATCAAATAACACAAAGCTATAAGTATACCCTACATCATGGAAGAAAGCTAACACTTGCACAATTAACTGTACATTTAGGAATTCTTTACTTGATGTATTGCACTATGGCCCTATATTATGAGGAATGACCTGGCGGTCTGGGGGTAAGGTGTCAGACCTCTATGATAAGGGTCCGGGGTTCAATCCTCGGTCCCGGCACAGATTTATCTGATTATCAAACCCTTCCTTCACCTCTGACAAGACGTGTATTAATCACAACTTGTGAATGTGTGGAATGCCAGACCTCCGCCATGGTTCGGATCCCACGTTAAACTTTAGGTCCTCCATTTCATCTCACAATCACCCTAACATTACACATTAGCGTAAGTGCGTATAACCCGAACGGGTAGTAAGACGTGGTGCTAATAATAATAATAATAATAATAATAATAATAATAATAATAATAATAATAATAATAAGAGCTACTCCATAGTGTAACCAATAAAGGTAAGTTTGCTAATGTTGGGGTAAACGAAGGGTACACGAGAAGCAAAGTTTAGGTAACCATTAGATCTCATGTAGCTGCATAGATTATCATACTTGTAAATGAAATAACACTTGCACACGTGAATCAAACCCAAGACCTTCGTCTTAGCATGCCAATACAAAGGTCCTAATTTATATTCTAATATCCAGGTATAATTATCAATTTTCGGATGAATCTATATTATAGTGCTGTGACTGACTTCTTTTGTAAGCTAATCAGAACTAAACATTTTTATCTAATGTTTTGTAGCCTTTTACAGGTTTTTAAAATTGATATAATTGTCTTACTATTTAATGTTTAGAATAAGATTAGAATAACATCTCGAAAAGCTAAAGCACTACTTTGAAATTCTTATATGCTAATAAGTACAAGCTCTTATTATTTATGATTGGGCTTTTATTCAACAAATACATTTATTTCACAATGAACAGGTATCTTATATTTAATTTACAACTAATAAAGCTGTTTTCTAAATAGCGTGTGTTTAAAACAAATCAATAAAAGATATACATCGAATAACTTACTAAAATCCAATTAACAAATACGCTTTTTGTCATATTTATCTTTTATTCGCTGATAGTAACGTGCAGCTTACAGCTTTTAGATTCGGCGTGAGAGATTCGGCAGTGGTTGCGTGATGCATTTCACTAATTTGAAGTAGAATATCTCTCGACACAACTGCAATTATCTGGGAGATATAAGTGCATCCACTCCTATTGCAACCAAAGCCCCCTTACGTATGCATCAGATGGTGGAAACGTACGTGCCGTAGAGTTACGCAAGTTTTAAATTTTCATATAGATACAGTGGGTGCAAAGAACACTTTTTTAATTCGAGGATAATTTGAATCGAATTTATTATTAAATATTCTCTAAGCCGAATCGGAGTTCGTATAATATTTTGTTTGTTCTTTAATGCTATTTTATGTTATTTATACATCTTGATGCTCTTAAATTACTTGTAAATTATTTTATTGCCCAATTGTTTGTAATATTTAATTTTATTCTGAGAAATCAAGCTACTACCACCACTTATAGTTCAATTACTTCATATTTTTTCATATACGTATTCGTTTGTTATGTATCGCACATACATAACAGTTCAAAATGGAAAATATGCCAATAAACTGAATATTTTAGCTGTAAATATATTTATGAATTAAGATTCGTAATTGTCGAAGCTAGATTTTTTTTTCTACGGGAAGTCGAAGTTGATATTTGTTCCGAAACCAAGTCGAAGTATCAACACCTAGGATAGAGTATTGTAGTCGTTAAATTGGTCTGTCTTGATGGATTTCATGTTAGGTGCGCCCGAACTAAAGAAATGTCAGTTTTATATTATGTCTGTTCATTTGTCTCGGCCTGGGGCTACAACCGAAACTATTTAATGGATTTCGTTCAAACCTGATATTTAGATAGTAGATGGTCATACCTTGAGGAAAAATTATGATTTTTTAAATATTGTATCTTTAGAATTAAAGATAGTCTACTGATGATCGACTCTTGAGAGATAGCAATTTTTTCGTTACTGGATTTAAAGCTTTTATTACTTATCACAAATCCCTTATATGTGATATCTTTGACATCTGAGACATCATTGACAGCTCCTTTGCCTATTTGGCTAACGTCTAGAAACAGCACCAATCATTTGGTGAGTAAATATCAATCTACAGACTCCTAAAATCAGTATTTTAAAAATACTACAATATCTAATTGTTATTTATTTTATTGACATTAAATGGATTACGGTTATTGTAGATTTGTTCGTAAGTTTCTTATTGCCCCTCGTGTGTTGGTGGAGAGTTGGGATTCCGCGACAAATTATCACTGTTCTTTGGGGGGTCGTGATCTGGAAATTTTTTGTAACCACTGGTCTAAGCGATAAATTTTGAAATATACTGGATTTCCAAGAACGGTCGAGGTTCTTTTCTCGCCGGGCGCACTAGGTGTAATTTTCTGCATTTGAAATCTCACTTTGGTTTCTCAGCCAGTGCGAGTTCCTTTCAAAGTTATTCTATGTGATCTTCAAAAGAATTGAACTCAAAATTTTTATTATTTCCGAAGTTTCATGACCCCGCGAATCCGAAAAAGTGTATGTCTTTACCTCAGACTAAAGCCTAAATTATTTTACCGATAGGGCTGGAACTGGGTGTCTAGGGTTTTTATATGGTTAAACAGAAAAATTTTTGGAATTGGATATCTAACCCTAAAATTAAGAGTAGTTTACTTAAGGGCAAAAAAAGAAAATATCGATTTTATCAAAATTGGCTCTAACCAGTTTGTTTAAATTTCATTTCTAATCATTGATCAATATTATAAACAAAATGGCTGCTCTGTTTTTTTTAGCAAAATAAATCAAAAGGTTCCAGTATGATGCGTAAACTCCCATTTTTTTAAATCACATCTTCAAAACTATTTGAGATATGAAATTACTTATCGTCACAAATATGTAGATCTATTTATAATACAAAAATTTTATTTGAAACATATTTTTCTAAGACCAATCATTTTCAAGCTAAGCGCAAATGTATATTAACTTTTCGAATACCAAAGGTCAAGTATTGTGATCGTATAAAAAATCTAAACCGAGATGTTGATGGATGTCAACGTTTCATGACCCCCTGAACTCTAAAAAGTGGTTTTTGCAATGCCATCTGACTGTGTGTCTGTTAAACCCTAAAATTAAGAGTAGTTAAATAAAGGGGGAAAAGAGAAAAATGAATTTTCTCAAAATCGGCTACAACAATTTAAATTAAAATTCGTAGCTAGACGTTGATTAAGATTATGAAAAAAATGGATATTTTCATTTTCCCATGAAAATGACTTTTAGGGCACATTACAGAATCAGAATTTTCCTTATTTCCACAACTATTTGAGACACTATATAACTCATAATTGCTAAATTGTAGTACTATTAAAAAAAAACTTTTATACCAAATATATTTTTATAAAACTAATAGTTTCTGAGCTATTGGCAAATATATTAATAAATCTTTGTGAGCTTCAGTTGTAAAGAGAAACTACTTAAGTTTTAACGCAATAATTCTTTAATGCCATAGAGTAAGAAATGAGCAAGTATTTCAAAAAGTGTTTTTTTCTTTCTTTTAAACTCTCAGGGGAAATGTCTGTACAGCAATGATCTATCTCTATCATTTTAGATTCAATAGTCAATACTCACCTTTTTTTATTCTTTTAAATTTATAAATGAGGAATCTAATAAAAATGTGATAACCAAAAGATGTGCAACCCTTAACAAAATGTCGAAAATTTTAAACATAATTCGAAATTTTAACACGACGTATTGACCCTTGGGGACCCAATATCGATAATTTTTTTTGCCCAAATATACCAGTGAGGACTTTAATTCTTTAAAAAGAAAATCACAAATTTTAAATCCCGGGAGTCAAAAAATGTTCAACGTAAGTATAACGCACTTTTTGCTCGGGTTTTCTAGTGTATATTATTTCGTTTCAAATATATTACAAGCTTTAGTAAATATCTCAATTTTTAAACAATGGAGTGAGAAATTCCGTGCGGAGTTCCGTACCATTTATTTAATGTAATTGGGAACCTTATAATAACAGTGTCCATACACTCACTGATCATGTACTGTACATTATATAGGCCTGTATGATCCCCATATCAGGTGACCCTTGCAACAAGCTATTCACACTTACGTGATCTACAGAATGTGATACGTAGGTGAGACTTTCATAACACGTGGTCCTTACGCTAGGTGACTGTTTCACATCACCATTGAATTCATACCCATTTTTATTAACACGTCTTACTATCTGTGTGGGATATAAGTACATTAATTATGCTAATGGGAAAGAGTTGATAATGATGTAGAGTTGAATGGGAAATTAACCACATCTCCGGATAAAATTAAAAGGAAACATTAATTAGTTAAAACCCGTTCCTGTTGGGATTATAGCTCTGTTCACTCTTTCATTGGTAAGCCAGACTATAAAACTTGACGTTCATTCCATGTGTTCACCGATACAGGTCCTTTATTGAATGCTCCTTATAAGAAATTATATTATATTAAAGTGATTCTCACTTCATAGTTATCTTCATTAAAAAGTTATAATTCACGCTGGTGTCAGTCTTCATAAAATCTGAAACATTTAAAAAGGAAAAGCATTAATAATACTTCTTATTTCGATAGTTAACCGTTGAAAGCAACTACTTATGCTAAAACGGAATCAACAAGAGAATGTAATGCAATCCATTGTTTGTAAATATAATGCATCATTAATAATGTTCTACTAATATCCTTTTCCCTCCCACACCACTCAAAAAAAACAATCCTAGCAACAATTGTTGAAACAATGCAAAGTACTTCTCTTAGATACATAATATATACGTGCATTTTTTTAAAACATTTTTGTTTGGTTTCTTTAACAGGATAAAATATGAGTAAACGCTCTTACATAAACTGACGCATTTAAAATTATATTTACTAAGCCATTAACTTCTTGTCTGCTTTCGTTCTGAAAGATGTTAAAATTTTCCTTAAGTTGTTTCGGAAGTAAAAATATATTTTAATGAAATTACATCACTAATAAATACTCAATTAGATGGTGTTATATAGAACTAAGATAAATAAAACACTTAACATCTTATGATCATGTATACAAAGTCATTATCCACTTGATATTATTAATGTATGTGATTATATAGAGTAGACGAACTTTTAGAAAAGTTGACAACAATTACCATTATTTTAAAAATAAGATAATGGGTAAATGCACATAGACACGTTGTAGCTTGTGCATGATTTTAGGTCAATCGATTTTTTTGTACCAAATAGTTCTCACGATCTTTATTTGTTTATACAATGGCACGACCCGACGCCAAATTCACTGGAGGCTACGACATAACTCAGCAGAACATGCTGAACGAAAGAGTCCACCGCGAAGAGGTTGTCCGAAGAGTTTGGTTCGATAAATATTTTCAAGATATCTACGATAACTGGAGTAAATCCAAGATCTCCTCCAAGACAGAAGCGTTGGTAAAAGAACTTTCAAAAGGCCGTACTGCACGCTATCAAGCTGAGGAAAGACGTGCCATCAACAAACACATTGATATAAAAATACCTGAACTGGAGAACACAGACTTCGGACATGTGATGAGACCATTTAGCAAGGACACTATGAATATACTGTATGGTGACGTCACAAACAATGGGGGTAGGGACATGTACCTAAAAGTGAGAGCAGACATTCCTCCCGATGAGAGGTACTATTTCCCAGAAACCACTAGTTTCAGGTAAGCTATGTTACTATCAACCATTTTCATATTGTAAATTTCTTTAACTCATTACCAAGTTTCACCATTCAAATATATTCTATGACACATTTTTAAGTTCATTCCATTACTTTCTGAGTGTTATGCCTTCTTCATCAACGGGCCTTATCCGTCAAGTCATCTTTGGCCTGCCTTGACGTCGATGTACCTTGCTGTTTTCATTCCAGAGATACTCTTGAGTCATTATCTTCGTCTCTTTGGAGAGTATGCCCAAATCTATCTTCACTTTCACTCTATTATTCCCATTTGTATGGACTTCTGGTTGGTTTGGTTCCACAGCCCTTCGTTTGAAACTACGTTTGGAAAACGTAGGCTTAATATGTTCTCTAGACATAAGCTGATGAATGTCTGCAATGATAATTTATTAATTATTAGCTTATTAGTGATGTGAACATAAATATATGCTATCAAATGTATAATCCGGGATTAACTACAAATATTTGACAACAATGAAAGTGCTTCCAACCCACTATTTATTTGGTCTAGAAATAAATTGTTGAAGAAAGATACTACTTTGAATTAAAGGAATGGTGAGAATTTCAATACGATTATATTCTGATATAGACAAGTTAATACAAAAATATTGAGTTCCATTTCTTTCAAATCAAGACTTGTAGAGAGCTTCCATAAATATATATACACACTAGAGACCAATAGACAACTGCACAAGGCACAACCAAAACTCTTTTTACGTTTTTTGACTTTAATATAACAATATATTGATGCTAAGTTTTGTATACAAGTAAATCAAAATATTTTATTTGAAAATATAAATTATTATAGGGCTACAACATTTATAATTATGCAGTTGAACTTATTCTTTTGGTGTGCATCGGTGAAAGTTGACTTATAATAGAACATATTCCTCTTGAACTACGATGAAGCGCTCTGTTGCTGTGGAGTCACGCGTTTACTCAACAGTAATAGAGTAGGTAACCAATCACAAGACGGCAGTGAAAACTACTTTGGTGACTCTTGTAAAACTATTGATTAATGTCGCCGTGCTTTGGGCGTCGATTGTAAAACTATGTAATCAATCACCCCACATTGGGCGTCGATTGAAACACTGCGGATTAATTCCCTGATATAAGAATGCTGTGATGATGTATATAGGTTGTCTATAGCTCCGTGATCGAGCGCCTATCATCACTGTGCGGAAAGGATACCGTTTAACCAGCTGTCTATAGCTCCGTGTTCGAGCAATAATTAAATCGGTATACTAATAAATATAAGAAAGAGAACTATTGATGGCTGTTTATTCACACACGGTTTATTTAAATGACACCTGTTAATTACGTATACATATTCCAATTAAATGTTTTATATACACTGCACACTTGTGATATTAATGTAAGCTATTTTAGACTGTGACTGCCAGTGTGTGGCTCTGACTGACTCATGCGTGGGCGGGATCTCGGTGTCGATGTTTGGTTCCCGGAGATGCCGTAAACATACGCACAATGGTTTATATATAACATACCCCTTGCCTTTCTCTCCCCTCATCAACAGTGTGAAAACCAACTAATAGAAATAATCCTGGAGACAGGTTTTGTGAACGCTAGTTTCTTATTGATAAAGGGAATATGCGTCTTCTGCCAAATAGGCCCTACTGCGAAGTTGTTCCTCTTAACAGAAATTGACGCAGTTATTCTTTTAACAAGAAAGATGGTATAAAAATATATTTTAGGGGTGAAATACTTTTCACATTGTTTCTTAGAAGCGCGTGTTTCTTCATGGATGAATCTTAAAAGGATACTCTACATACATTACTTCAAATAAAAATTACCTTCATACATGACTTTTTACATAATTTAGATTAATCCAAACCAATATCATTACACTCTGCTTGAGTATAAACAACATCACCTCTGTACAAGCTTTTCCCTAAAATATGCTTAGGAGAACCCAATAAATTTCAAAACCAACCAAAATAATCAGTTCACATTTACCTGGAAAGCTAAATACAATCAGACAGCTGCGTTTACTGTTGTTGTGAGATTCTAAATAATTCCTTAAGGGGGAAGCGGTTGTGTCGTTATGTTTCTATTTTAATTTGTATCGTCATACAACAACATTAATAATAAAGAGATGTTTATCGATTAGAAAATAAATATGTTGATAATCAGCTGTATTTAATTTTTGTTGCAGAGTATCATAGATCAACAAACATCTGTGCTGCGTGTAAATTGTTGATCCCCTCAGACAGATTACACTTCCTATTTAGTAGATCATGTAAACCAATCTTTAGGGGGGTGTAATATTGATACTGCGCTATATATTTATATCTACTAGCAGTTTAATCCGTTCTTCATTTGGATCAGCAGCATTAAACTATATCATATTAGAACGTTCAAAATTCGACTGTTATAATTTTAATATTTCACCCGTATATGATTCTGAGATAACTATGGCAATCACAAACCAAATTATGGAAATTAATGAATAAAATAATACTTAGAAAGAAAATATTACCTAATCCACAAACTGAGTGTATATACAAGGGCTGCATTAATCATACAATATTTACCTAAGCACAATCATAGTTTAAGTAAAATGGAGTATTAAACATTGATATATAACTATGTTGGATATAAAGAGTATCACATTTCACTAAAGGTCATAAATGAAATGGTATTCTGTTACAGTAATACATTAAATATTGAGTGTTACAATTTGCTAGCATTTGTTTATTTTAATTGTTATGTCACTTCACGATGGATGATGATAGATTATACTTCGATTTTTATATAAGTATTCGCCAATCTAATGGGTCCACTTTGAGATAATCTTTAGTATTTGTATTTGCTTATTCTTAAAGGGTTTTTTTCTTCCTTTACAAAGTTAAAGTTTTCCACCATACTAAAAATATTGTTTCTATCAGTTAAGGGAGTTTTTAGGAGACTTTCCCGTTTTCCAGCCCTTGATTTTTAAATTCTACACTTTCCAGTTTTTTTTAAAATCTCTACATCTTGGTGAAATAAATATTTTTTTCTATGCCAAGATGGTGATCTTTTCTTTTTCTTTTGGAAATGTGTCAAGTCAAACTGCATACAGTTTTTCAGTTCACACATTCCTAATTTAGAATTTTAATAATTATTAGTTTATCTTTTTTACATTCCTACCAAACTTGAACTTTTAACAAATACAAAATAGTGTATTATTTATTGGCTGTAAACATTTTAAGCTCTTCCACTTCCCAGGCCTCAATTATGAAATTTCTTATGTTCAGACGTTGTTCGGCTAACAGGGAAGGTATATTTACCTGCATACCGTACCAAATTTATATTTTACACCCCCAAACTTCCAAGAAAAAGTATTTTTACTTTCCTTCGACCTCTTGGAGAGCAAAATTTTGTGATCATTAAATAAATTGAACCTGAGCTTTTGAAAAAATGTCGATGTTTCATGACTTCCTGAAACCTAGAAGTTGTTTTCGTGCTGCCGTTTTTCTGCCTGAATATCTCTTTGTTTGTGTTCCCCTGTCCACATATGTGTGTCTGTGTGTCTGCATGTCAGAATGTCTGTGTCTCTGCATCTTGGCCTAGAGCTGAAAAAAATTATTAATGGGGCTAAGACTTCGAATTTAGTGTTTGCATAACATTAAGCAAAGGGTAGTTTACTTTAGAGAAAAAAGACTAATCGAATTTCTCAAGTTCCACTCTTTTATTTGAAAAACATTTTTATAAAACCAATAGTTTCTTAGCTATAAGAAAATGTAGCCTATATATTTATTAAGAAGATCTTTGGTGAAATTGAATATGCTCTTTGATAAACAGATGTTCAGCTTTTATAAGTGTGTCTGTAACAGTGTTATTATTTCATTTATGCTCTTTCACGAAGTTGTTTCCACAACAATGTAAGTTATTTAATTTAATAAATCCTACGAGTTTAAAAAAAAATGTCTTCCTATAGCTTTAGGATGAGAGAGAGAGAGAGAGAAAGTCTGTGAGATGTGCTATATCATTTATTTAAATTAGATCTGCAAATTTTTGAGGGGACCCATCTCTACGCCCCTTTTTTATGTTCCTTCATTTTGAAATTTCCGAATTTTCAGATCTTTCTACTGCTTCGTGTGATTCTTCTGTACGCTTGATAAATGTAAATCGCTTATCACCATGAGAAATTGTTTACTCTTTTAGTTTAGGGATTTTTGAGAGCTCCTTTTCGTCAGACCATTTTTAGAAAGAACAAATTTTATACATACGTTTATTTGGTTATTTGAAGTGATCCCTCTACATTCCTGATGGATTGAAATTTTTCTACTTCATAAAGTATTGTTATAAAATTCTTTGAAGTGGTTTATATCTATTTAGGATTTAAAATGTACTCTTAAGGTCCGTACACACCAAGCTTGCGAACAACTGACTAACTCGGTGTGTACTAGAGATCACGAGCAACTCATGCGCGGTGTTTGTGCTCGGTAGAAGTTCGCTAAAAGGGCGGTAACATCAAATAAACACGAGGCGAACAGCACTTGCAGTGTGGACTTATTTATTAGTAGGCATATTGATTCAGCCTATTCAACATTTTGCGGGCTGCTGACGGACTGCTTTCAAACTACATGTCGAACACGGCGATCATGGCGAACATGAATTAATTATTACAAACTTTTGTGTAGACGTCGTGCTCACGAACTGTTCGTGAATAGCTCTCGAATGTTTTATATTGGTCTGTACGGACCTTTAGCTTTGTCATATCTGAATCCCTATTTTAGTACAACAAAATCTTCCGTATTAAATAATTTCATTCATTATTTGTATTCATATAGGTGACCTGGCGGTCTAGGGGTAAGGTGTCAGACCTCTGTGCTAGGGGTCCGGGGTTCAATCCTCAGTCCCGGCACAGATTTATTTGAATGACAAACCCTTCCTTTACCTCTGACAAGACGTGTATTAATCACAACTTGTAAATGTGGGGAATGCCAGGCCTCCACCGTAGTTCGGATCCCACGTTAAACTGTAGGTCCTCCATTTCCTCTCACAATGATCCTACCATTACACATTAGCGTAAGAGCTTATAACCCGAACGGGTAGTAAGACGCAGTGCTAATAATTAATAGTAATAATAATAATTTTAAACTCTACGTTACACAAGTTAGAGGGGTGAGGGGTCTAGATAAATTCTACTTTGTGTTACGTAGAAGGAGGGTAAAAAGGTAAGTAAAAATCGTTCCGTTGTTTATGGATGAGCCCTAAATGAAGCGGGTGGCGGCACTAACCAGTTGAAGGAGTTGGTGCTCTACTCCTGATGTACGAAGAAACACATCTGACCAACCTTGAAGCTAAGATTTATTGAATGTTAATAGAAGATGTTTGTATAGACCTTCCCTCATACCTGAAACAACCGACACCTGTAATGAATGTTTAAGGTATGGTTGGAACCACAAGGAGTTGGCCGGCTTGTTCACAAGGTCCCATCATGGCAGGAGTGCCGTCATGAAGGAGAACACGTACTCAAAGAGCGATACTCGGCGAGATCCGGATCATTACGAAGCCCCCTTTGGAGGGAACTACTTGATGAATATATTTTCCATTTGAACACTGAAAGTTGTGAAATATCGTTTGTATATGTTTCATTCAGAATCCACGTAATATTTTCTTGTTTAAAAAATATAAATTATTTTTAAAACAGTATATTTTATTTTGGTTCCTTGTAATATTAAAAGATATACAAAATGTTTTAATGACATATTCTTTTTTTAATTCGTTGGCTTATAGATATTTCAATTTCTTAGATTTAATTTTAATATTGTACACAATTATAGAATACACTTAGCGCTGATAATGAAATTTCATTAAAGACATTGGTTATACTTTCTAGTAACTATTTATTTTCAGTATATATTAATATAATATTGTACACTTTTTTTGCTTCATTACATTTTTAATAAATGCTAAAAATCAACCAATTTTTAGCCAATCTTTACCAAAAAAAAGTATTATCTTACACTGAGAGCCCACCAAACCCCACGTATAACACCTAGCTAAATTATGTTATACAGATATAACCAGACCACACATAGTTATATGTATTATTCTTTATAAACCAAGGACTTGAGACAAGTGAAAGCGTTTTCCAACAGGATTTTTCTTTTAAAAAAAGTCTACATTTAAAATTAAATATATTAAAATATATTTTACTGGTCCTAATTTCACCGTTGTAATGCTAATAATGGAGAAAGCCACACTTCCCCGAGCTCTTCAAGTTGTTAAATCATTTTTACATCCTCGTGAACCTTTATTCAAAATTTGGAAACAAAAAATAATTTAATTTCTTGTAAATTAAAAACAATAAATTGGCATAAATAATTCTAAGCAATGGACGCAAAGTTATAACATCTACATATTCTTATTTACAAAATAGTCGAGTCTGCTAAACATATTAAATATACTCACAGTTGTGTTCATTCTCGTAAGAGACTTGATTTTAAGTGACGGATAGTTTGTGGTTTGAGTCTCAGCTGAGTGAACTAGGGTGGTTTTCTACAAGTGATGTATCAATGTCGGTTTTTTCATCCTCGCTCTATACTAGTTCAAGGAGCATTTACTTTAAGGTCATTCAACCATCAAAATTTTATTGTATTATTTTAATAAGTGTATAAATATAAGCTATAAATATTGATTCAATTATCTCAAAACATTACAGTTATCGAGTAATAAGCTGTCAAACTTGCTATTTTATCCATTTTGCGTACTTATTTTAAGGTAAAGTAGTTAATGCATAGGTATTAAATTTATTCTAGCTAGACATGTATATGAAGTGTATTCAATAAAGTAGTTACAAGAGCTTAAATAAATATAGTTTTTAGTCTATAAGATATTTAATAATTGCAAATTTACATAATCTTTAATCTTATAGAAGTACTTTTCGTTTTACACCCTGATACCTCTATTTTATATCCATTTATAGTACATAATGTCATTATTTAAATTTTGTTTGTTTTATTAAACTAACTCTACTCTTTTATTTTATATTTCTAACACTAAATTGATCAATGCAAATGTAAATTTGTTATGATTATTTCCTGAAACTTCTTTCTTTGACTGTGCCTACCAAGGAAATATCGGGTCATCTTGACTAATGACTCATCCTAAAGTGTTTATTTTTAGCACCACGTTTTACTACTTGAGTGCTGAGTTGTGACATTTATTTTGTCTGTATTTCCTTCCGGCACTTTGATAATATTTTACTGTGTTAGTTTTGTTCTTCAACTCAAAGTGTCAAAGGAACTCATAGCTTGGTGCAACAAAACGCGTTTTGATTTTAAACCTATTGCTTATCTGAATATTACAATTAACTTCATGAATTTATAAAAATATGTGCGTTTCACTTTTATTACTGGCTGTAAATTGAACACTAAACAGTATATACAAATCTTAAAAGTGATAAAAAAAAAATCTAGTTTCATATGAGTACTGCATGTCTATAGGTATTTTCTAAAATATCAGGATGGATTGTTTATAATTATAGATTTACTTTATAGAGAGAGAGTTAAACAAACATTATGATCATTGGATTTCAAAAATATAACCTTTTTGAAATTTCTCTCAACGACAAGGATCACGATAAAATAAATTAAGTTAAAACATTTCTTTAAAGAGAAAAACAACATATTTCTCCACAAGTTTGTTGTGCCAATATTTTGTAAAAACTATATACTATTTTATGAATTAAATTTATACTAGACTATTATTATTATTTATTCAGAATCATAAAGTCGAAATATTACAAGTATTTAGAAAGAATCCAGCAATTCGCAATTTCTAAAAGGGTTGTGAAACCATAATAACATTCATGTAGGCCTATTAGGTTGGTATTTTAGTTCCTAATATTATTGTTTATAATTTATTACTGTAGTTTTCGGTGTTTGTACTCTACAAATTTAACTTTGACATATTTTTTAAAAATAATAACTTGTTTAATTATGTACGTATTATGACATTTGCATTTTAATTTTACATAAAAACCAACTATACATTTTACAGCTAGCTGTAAGAAATTAAGCAAGTTACATTTTATAAAAATTTAAGCTTGTAATTTTAAAATAATTTCCTTCAGTAAATTTTAACTTTGACAGAATTTAATAGTGTGTTTGTTTTTAAACTAATGCTATTTATATGTTTGTTAAACTTTTAATAATATACCTTATTCTCATTGGTGAATCTATTATAATAATTACTCTTACCAAATTTAAATTGAATATAAATATATTTATATTTCTTAAATGTGTGTATTCTTGATTTTTTTTAAATATTTTGAATTTGGTATAGGTTTTCAAAATCACTTGTGTAAAGATAATGCGCATGTAACTATTTTAATCTCTATTATAAAAACCTTGTCCCCTATATCATGGGGCTTATGTAAAATTGTGAATTACTGTGGGATTTCTGAAGATCTCAATATTTTTTACTATTTTTTTTTTACCATTACATAAATAAACACTCTTTCTAAAAGTCACAATGTAATGATATAGTGTAATTTTATATACCAGCACTTCACATCTTGTCACACGTCCGGGATATCCACCTAACTTAACACCGCGTCTTACTACCCGTTCGGGTTACACGTTTATGTAATAATTATCCTATGTTTTTAAATCAAGTACAAACACAACACCCTCAGCCCCTAACCATTAACTCATCACTATGAAAGGGTAAACCCACATTTCACAAATTATAGATTTTTCGACCATGCCGGGAATCGAATCTTGGACCCTTAGCTCAGCAGGCGGACACGGTAACGACTGAGCTAAGGCGTCGGACTCCACCTGACTAATTGTGGAGGGCAAGTTAAGGTATATTTTTAGAAAATGTCCGAGCATTTGCGTAGAGGTAGAACCGAACACCTAATTACATCCTGCTGCGATACTAACCTTGATCTCCCTGTCACTGGCAAACCAAATAAGATGAGAATTACGACTCTACCCTCGTTACGGGTGCAAGCAAACTGATATATCACAAACTGGCCGACATGGGAGGACAAAGGGGAAGAAAGACAAGTGATCTACAGCAGGAGCAATGTGGATCAAGTGGCCGACACAAGTAGGACATGACTTGTACCAACTGGTTGAACAAATGCATAAGCAAACAAAATGATTGACAGCCAACTGGTTGACACAAAAAAACTTAGAAAATTAATTCCTTACTAATGATGATTTTAGTCCACAAAGTTAGCGTATAGCCCGAACGGGTAGTAAGACGCGGTGCTAAAAAAAATCCACTAGCTTGGTACTTTTTTCCTTAGCTTCTCACTCCCAGTTTGAGCCATACGCCGGATAGGCAATTAGAAAGGTAAAATTTAGGGAAATATGCACTCATTTGTGTGGAGGTATAGTGAATAAGCTTTTAGGGGATAAATACCTCTACTTATGACCGGAATTATAACCCCAATCTTCTCATCACTAGTAATCCAGTTCAATGTGATATTGACGCATTGGACCATGTGACCACAAATGTGTTTATTTATTAGAGTTTTAAATTATATTAAAAAAAATTAAATTTCACAGACTTTACTTGTTATTTTCCGTTTACGATTTTGTTGTCGAACACGTTGTTTGCAATGTATTAATTTGTCGGTCAATTAGTTAATTGAATCCATCTCGACTTATGTATACCAGCAGGTCCTCTCATGTCGAACAGTTGTATATCTTATCACATGGTCCTAAATAATAAATTCATTATTTTAAATTATTAATATTGTATGAATCTTAGTAGCCAGGATTCAAACTCAAGCCACAACTCCCGGGTGGGCCATGCGGTGACATTCAAAATGTTACAGCCAATCCATTCTAGGAGAAGCTTGTTGGTCGAATCACCTTAAACCGTATTTTTAATCGACACACCTTAATGTAAGCCGCAGATATAATTAGCGTTGTTCAGTCCAGAGATACACGATTCAAATCATTAATTCATGTTCTTCTTTCAGTACGTCTCCCTAATCATTCCGGCTATATGCAAATAACTTACATTAACTAGGCTAGTTTGGTAGGAACGAGTAAGGCATTCTAAGAGGAAGTTTACCCACATTTGAATGAAGGGAGGGTTATGAAACATCACACTTTCAGTACACCTGGCCGGGATTCAATCCCTGATCTCCTCGTCATCAACAGGCCAGTCTTTTGCGAGTGATACTTTAGACAGCCAACGTCATTGAGTCTTGGAGCTGCTTTCAAAATTTAAAATTGTTTCTTGAGATAGCATGATTTAAAAAATGCAGTATCGCGTAAGTTATTTACTATTACTGTAACATTTACAGAAGCTTCGCCATTTTAGATCGGAGGTGTGCTTTTGGCTTAGATTCGTAATTGTAATGGAAATAATGTTAACATTTTAGTAAATTTTGTTCTAAAATGCACTATTTCATACTAAAAAAACAAGGTATATTCATATTATTAAAACCAAATAAAAATTAAATTTAAAAAATAAACACATGGTGTGTAACTTACTATAGGAATGGCGTTCACTTGATAATATTTTTAAACAACACCTTTACTTGGGAGTGCAACATAAACTATAACTGGATAGCTTTCCTCCGTGACAAGAATACGCACAAGTATTAAACCCGAGGACACACTCCTTAATATTAAGTTACATACAGTAGCCCCATGGCATCCTCGGTGCTGACTGACAGTTCACAGCTCACTTCTGACACTCAACATTTAGGTATATACCTACATTTTGACTATCAGAAGTGACAGCTGCTAAACACATGTTTTTGCAGATCATATGGTTCGGCGAAGGGATACATAATTTGGTCTGGTAACTTTTCAAAGCTGTCAGTCAGCACCAAAGAAGTCATGGAGCTACTTTACTTTGGAAAAGCGCAAAATATAACTAGCATTTACTGAAAATGTCCCTGCAAGCTACCAGTTTGGCTATTAGGGTAATGAAATAGGGTTGACATTAAACAGTACTATGCAGATATTAGGGTACGCGGATGATTTAGCTTTGTTGGGTAGTAGAAAGGAGGATGTTGCAAGAAATGCAGACATTTTACTAGAGACTACAAAAGAAATAGATATAGGAATAACTCTGAAAATATTTAATTTATGATCACACAAAGAAAACCAATTGGGAACGATAATTTAGAGATTACTGCGAACAACATGTCATTTGACAGGTTTAATGAGTTTAAATATTAAAGAAAAATGTTAGCTAGCAATAATGATATTAGATTAGAAATCAGGAAAATGATACACAATACATGATATAACTTAATCAATAAGTTGTCATCTAGCCGAATTTTAAAGTATTGAAAACCTCGGAATATACAAAACAATAATTTTCCTAGTTGCTCTTTATGGGTGTGAAGCGTGGTCTCTTACGTCACATGAGCAAACAAGATTAGAATGTTTGAAAGCAAGGTGCTTCGGTTCAAAAAGGAATGAGTCTACTGGGGAGTGTTGGAAGTTACATAATGATGAATTACATGGCCTGTATTCATAACAAGACATTGTTGGGCTAATCAAGTCTCGTAGATTACGGTGGGCAGGGCATGCAGCGTGAATAGGAGATTCTAGAACCATGTTCAGAGTACTGACTGGCAAACCCAATGGGAAGAGACCATTGGGAATACCTAGATGTAGACGGGAGGATAACATTAGAATGTACCTGAAAGAGATAGGATATTATGAGGTGGACTGGATAGAACTAGCTCAAGATAGGGATAGGGCGTAGTGAGGTGGACTGGATAGAACTAGCTCAAGATAGGGATAGGGCGTAGTGAGGTGGACTGGATAGAACTAG